>JASDQU010305728.1:54852-68746 GCA_032191745.1 Picea mariana | reverse complement strand
AAAGGTGGGTTTACCCACCTTTATTATATTTTTGGGCTTCTTTAATAACTGCTGGGGCCGACTTCTTATTCTGCCTATTACAATTGTCTTTTGACCAATCCGCAAAAGGGGATTTGGTCCTATTACAATAACCGACATGATCAATCCACAATGGGGATTGATCCTATGAATAATATATCAATAATAATAAGAATACTGTTTGCAGTTACATTACTTCAACATAGACAAAGTCTTCGAACTAGCTAGAGTACAATCACTAACGATGTTTTGGTGTCCCTCAAATGCAACTTTCCATTGTACATCCATCATACAAAAAACTTAAAGAAGATTCTTCTTCAACCCGGGAACATACAAAACATGATTCAACTCAAGAACATCATTTGTGGATGTCTGGAAGGAGACAAAGCCAACTCCTCTCACAAGATAATTGGCATCATTACCAAGCTCTACATTCATGCCTCCTATTACACCTCATATTGTATGAGCTTCCACATTGTGATTTTCATCACATTGATGGAGATTTGCAGCTAGTACCTTTGGAGCATTGGACCGACTTGGGAGGATACATCTTCATGGAGCCCCTTCTCTTCATGGCATTGGATTATTTGATGGAGGTCTTTGGTTGGGGGAGTCTCACTTCTCCTTGGTTGGATGATTGTGCTTGCTAGGTTGGTGGTCTTCTCACTTTTGCTTGCCTTGTTGATCACCCCTTGGGTACATATTCGATGGTTGTGGAGCATGCTACCTCATTTTGGTGTTGTTGATATGCTTATCTTGGATATGGATGATGGTTCTAGCCCCCTAAGGGGTTAGATGATGGTGTTAGGAGATACATGTTTCATGACATTGTTGGAGTTTCCAAGTGAATTTTGCATGATGTTGTATTATCGGTGTCAGCATGAGGGATGTTCTACATGGTCCTCTTGTGGTTAGATGGTGTATGGTGGGGACATACTTGATGATTGGATGGGTTTTTTGTTGTCTCCTCCTCTTATGATGTTGATGTGGTTAGATGATAGATGTGTTGTGGTAGTGCACTTTGCTTTGGTGGGATTTCCCTAGGTGATATGACTTGAAATTGTAACATTTGTTGGATATCTGTAGATTTTTGAGGAACTATGAGGGCTGCCCAACAGGCATGTCTTATGACCTCTTGTTGGGCTCTAAGTTTAGTTATGCAAATCTGTCCTTGTTGCATTCTAGGACAGCAAACAGGTCTGTTTACTTCTACCAAGAATTATGCCCTCAACTGATGGATATATGCTATTTTAAGGTGCCTTTGCAAGTAGTTTTAGTAACACAAAGTTAGCACATGCAAACCTCAAAACATATAGCACTCCTCCAGGATCTTAACAAGCTCCTACTGTTGATTTAAACACTAAGCATACATGAAATTTGAACACAAGTATTTTTGGTCAACATGACCTTGGAAAAAAAACCCCGAGGAAAACAAGTTTAGAATGAAAGTGTATATATGTGATGTCTCAAGCATGGACTGCAACTAGTAAACAAATACAATGGAACCTGTACAAATAACAAGCTCCTCTCAAGCTTTGCTACAAGGTTCCAAGAAGAATGCGCCCAAGCAAGTGAGACCTATCTCCTTTGTTGCCTCTTCCACTGAACTGATGCACCCTTGATCCTCCCTTAACCAATGAAGAAGCCCTTGCATAGAAACAAGCAGTTGTATGCTACCTCAACACTGAATCTATCAGATCTGCAATAGCTCAAGTAATGCTAGTGCCTGCTAAGCTTGCGCCCTCCTCCAAGAGTGTGCCCTCAAAGCAAGAACACTCCCCACAAATAATTGAGAGCCTAAGCCTCCTTACGCCCTCCATGAATGATGGCAACCAAGCTTCCCTCAACCAATGCTTTCATTCTCCTCTCAATGCTCCTCTCCAAACTCTCCAAGTGAACAAATGAGTGAATGAGCCTACAAGTGCCCTATGCACCCCTCTTGAACCATCCATAAGGAAACCTAAAGATGAATGGCCTAGATCACTCCAAGCCACCTCTAATCAATGGGTGAGATCATTTCAAAAGAATCTCACTTAGAAACCCACTTTGGGTTAAGTTTCCTAAGTTCACTTTATGTCCCTCAATTCACCCACAAAGTGAATTAATTGTCACTTTTTCCTTAAGTGACAAATTCCACCTTTTTTACTTAGGATAAAGTCAATGTGGAATTAGACATAAAGTACAAGGTACAAAGGGTCTAATATCTCCCTCTTGTTGTTAGAGACCCACAACCATAAGGGGACCACTTTCCAAGGTACCCAAAACTCAACAATATCAACTAGGTGGAATGCGTTTGAGTTAGATGGGGGGGGGGGGNCATCTTTGGTGATCAAGCCTTCTCCTAAGGTTTGATGAGGTATTAATCATGTTATAATCCTTGGACGGTGCGCCCTAGGTTCAAACCTAGGAAGAGATTCTATTTTATCATTGGGTTGTTATCATGGCAGTCTTTGCTAGGAGATACATTATTTTTCCATGGTGCAACACTTGTTGGAGCCCACCCCCCTTCATTGGCACATATGTTCATGTTGATTTAATCTTTTGGTGATTATTGGGAGGTTGGACTATGGTTTTATTTGAGCATTAACCTTTGTGCACACATGTTAAGGTTGATTTAACTATTTAATGGTTAAATTACTCCATTTATTATCTTGGAAGTTAATTGCTTGAGTGCCCTACTTCACTTGGTAATTGTTCACAATTAGAGAGGTCTATTTGGAAGATATTTAGTGATTTTGATAGAGTGCTCCTCTCTTGGGCACAATTTCCAAGGCATTCATGATTTATTTTATTGTTGGAAAGCTTGGCACACTCTCCTAGGGCGATCTCTCTCTTGTGCACATGGTTTGGTGGGATTTGTTGATGGTATTGGGAACAACACTTGGTTTTGGCATGGATGTTGATGAGTTCTAACCACCTTTGCACATTCTCCTAGGGCACACTTCACATGGAGGTATTATATTATTCATTGGGTGGTTGAGGTAGTTACATCATACATGGAACAATTTTCTAGGGTGCACCTCTTTTAGGTGCTCTCTCATCTTTATTGCATGGATATTTCAGCTACACTTGTCATCTTTTGACCTTCATTGGAGACCGCCTTCACCTATTTGATTTGCAACATATTATTTTATTTGAGGTGGTTATGGATGGCTTTTATTGAGAGGCGTGTGGCATACTAGGAGGGCCATACGTGTGGCTTTTACATGCTCTTGCTTGGTCTTCTTACTATATTTGAAGCATATTCGTGGAGGGCGTACTTTTGGAGACACTTCTTGTTATTCTTGGAGGTATATATTTTATTATTTCATCAAGTTTTGGCATGGTCAAAACCCTAATTTTCCTTTATCTGCTTGCATTTGTCTTGTTGGAGATGGTCCACTTGTTGTTTTGGAGTTTGACTACTTCCTTTCTTGTGGAGTGCTCCATCTACTTGGCACATTGCACATTCATCCATGGAGTTCGTTGCCTTGGGATTGTAATATCCCAAATCTAGCTAGTCTAGGAAAAGCTGCTAATTTGTTGTGTCTACTGTCTAATCTAATCCACTAGGGGTTTCTGGATGCGTTGAAGCTGCGGGTTTTAACATGCTTGGTGTTTTTCACATGTGTGTGTAGATAAATAAGTTGTTTACAACATATGAATAAGCATACAGATAGAGAATGACACAAAAGACTGTAAATCGTATATTATGAGTTTTTTGTTGGTTACAATGCCATATGCGGCTAAAAATCGAGAATCACTCGGCTAGATCAGATCTAAGTGGATGTTAGTCGGAATACAATATAGAAGTAAACTAGAAAGATGATACATGGATGATAGAAGACTCTTGTTGGATAGGATTGGAGCTGGATGATCTGTTGCGTGCTATGGCAACTCACACAGCCACTTCTACGGAACTAGATTGTGCGCCCTAGTGGCTACACACCTCTGATCTGACTAGAAATTGTCCCAAACAATGTGCCTTGCCCTCTCACACGGTCCTGGTGACTGACAGCCTGACAATCGGCCCTCTGTTGATGTGTCTGGACCCCGGATGGATACCCCTGGGGAAATGCGCCCCAACTGTTGCTTGAAACTACACCCTAGTGATTCCTCCGTCGGAATTGACTGATAAGGATCTCAAACTGAGCGCCCTAGGCTCTTCTGAAATGGGTCAGAAGGATTTCCCTACATCTAATCTGATGATCTCTCGAAAATCCCAAATGCGTCCTCCTCAACTGACGCACCCTCAATGGTTGAGTAATGTGCCCAAGATGGTTTCTCCATCGGAATCTGACGAGAAACCAAGCAATAAAAGCGCCCTGCCCTCCTCTCAACTGGGTCGAAGGGGAATCATTGGATTCTACCTGACTGGGACAAGTCGAATCAATCTCATGCTCAATAGTTGCACCCTCTACATGGACAAGTGCACTCTCACTGTTGCAAACTGGATAACTATTATTGAAGTACAATGGAAGATCCAGATGATCTTCCTGGTGACTAGGGTGTGTCTCTCAACACTTAAATCAACCTCTGGGTGTCTTCCTCCTAGAATCCACAAAGCTCTCTCCTGAGATGCGCCTCTCTCCTCAACTATCAAGTCAAATTCTTCATAATGTTGAATTAGGTCACTTTACATTTTCTTATAGCTGCCCGAAACCCTAATTCATTGTTGACCTATTTTTAGCTCACTTCGGCTTAAAAGCGCTTTTAGTTACTTTTAGCTCAATGTCACTTTCAAATTATAACACCCTTGGCTGAAGTGACCTCTAGTAACCCTGTTTACCCCTGTACGGCCTGGCTATAGTCTAATGGGGTTATTTAGACTACTAAGCCTACTCTCTAGACCTCCTATTCGGAAAGGGACATTATAGTCCTCCCTTCCCGAGATTGCTTGTCCTCAAGCAATACCAATCCAGGGTGTTGTAATACCTACTCGCTCTCCCAAGTAGCATCCTCTACTAGAAGCCCTCTCCATCTGATCAGACACTCTCTGAGGACCCTGCTCCTCAATTTCTTCTCTCGGAACTCCAGTACCTCCTCTAGAACCAACTCCAACTGTCCCTCCTCATCCAATGGGGGAAAGTCCTCTGATGTGCTGATGAATTGGCCCACGACCTTCTTGAGGCAAGAAACGTGGAACACGTTATGAATCTGACTCCCTTCTAGAAGCTCTAGCTCATAGGCAACCTCGCCTATCTTGCGCATGATCTTTTAAGGTCCATAGAAACTAGGCTTGAACTTCTCGACCCCACTCTTCTTCAGAGATGGTTGTCTGTAGGGTTGGAGTCTCAGGAATACCAAGTCACCAACCTCGAAGTTGCCCTCTATCCTATGTCTGTCTGCACTCATCTTCTGTTGATTTTGCGTTGTCTGTAGGTTCTCTTTCAGTAACTTGAGAATCTCCCGACTCTCGTTGATCCAGTCCTTGGCTTTGGGAGATCTGCTCTCCCCAAAAACCAAGTCTATCAAAGTGGGAGCATCATATCTGTACAATGCTCGGAAGGGTGGCATGCCAATGGACATGTGGAAGGTTGTGTTGTAGAAATGCTCTCCTAGATGTAGCCACCTGACCCATGTTCTTTGTTGTCCACTCAAATAGTTTCTCAAATAACCCTCAACCCACTTGTTGACTATATCAGTTTGCCCATCTGTCTGAGGGTGATAGTTGGTGCTGGGTGTCAACTTTGTCCCCACTAATCTAAATAACTCCCTCCAAAATGTACCAATAAACCAATTGTCCCGGTCACTTACGATGTTCCTCGGCAACCCATGGAGTCTGAAGACCACCTTGAAGAATAACTCAGCCACCTGAACTACGTTGTAATCTATCGGTATGGCATAGAAGTGTGCAAACTTGGTCAATCTGTTGGCCACCACATAGATGCAGTCCTTACCCTGAACCTTGGGTAGGCCCGTGATGAAGTCCATCGATATGCTCTCCCACTCCTGCTCCGAAATGGGAAGCAGCTGAAGTAGTCCTGTTGGAAGTGTATTCTCTGACTTGTTCTGCTGACAAGTCACACACTCACTGATGTACCTCATAACATCCTGCTTTAGGCCCTTCCATGAGAACCTCTCTCTGATCTACCTGTAGGTTTTGAAAAACCCCTAATGACCTGCCAGTGGCGAATCATGAACTATTGCTAAGATCTTCTTCTTGAGCCTTGAACCTAGTACTAAGTAGACTCTGTCCTTGTAGAATATGATGTCGTCAATGACCCTATACCTGCCATCCTGAACCTGCCCATCCAAAACCTCACAAGCGAACTTGTTCATGGAATATTCCACCAACAAATGAGATTTCCAATCCGTTCAAACCTCCATCAAAGAACATGTCGTTGGTCTCCTAGACAATGCATCAACCATAATGTTCTTCTTCCCCTTGACATACTCTATGTCGAAATCGAAGGCCTGCACCTTCGTCACCCATTTCTGTTGGCACTCATTGAGATCCTTCTGCTCAAGGAAATACTTTAAGTTGTTATGATAAGTTTTGACTACGAACTTGCTACCCACCAAATATTCTCTGAACTTGGTCAAGGCATGCATGATCGCCAGCATTTCCTTGTCATAAATAGAGTACAGCCTCTCGGGCTAAATGAGCTTCCTTCTCTCGAACACAATGGGGTGTCCTCCCTGCATCAAAATTGCCCCGATGACCTTGTCGGATGCATCACACTCTAATACAAATGGCAAAGTGAAGTTCAGTAATGTTAACACTAGGCATGTGCCCATGACTTCCTTCATGTGATCGAAGGCTTTCTACGACTCATCAGTCCAGATGAAGGCCCCATGTCTGGTGAGATCTGTAAGTGGTGCTCCCAACTGAGAAAAACCCCTGACAGACCGCCTGTAATAGCTGCATAGCCCAAAGAAGTTCCTCAACTCTGTCACATTCTTGGGCATTGGCCAATCTAGAATGGCCCTGATCTTCTCTTGGTGCACCTGTACCCCCTGCACACTGATAATGTGGCACAAGTAAAGTAGCTTTGTCATGCCGAATTCACACTTTCTTTAGCGTATAGTGATTGTGCCTCCATGATGTTGAGTACCTCATCCAAGTGCCTCAGATGTTCCTGCCATGTCTTGTTGTAAACCAAGATGTCGTCGAAGAATACCAAGACTGATTTCCTCAACTGATCCCTAAATATGTGGTTCATGCAAGACTGAAATGTAATCGGTGCATTGGTTAGCCCAAATGGCATAACCAGGAACTCAAAATGATCGAAGTGGCATCAGAATGTCGTCTTCTCTATGTCCTTCTCTTGGATGTTAATCTGATGATATCTAGAGCGTGGATCAATCTTCGAGAAGAAAACTACCCCATGCAATTAATCCATCAACTCATCGATGCGAGGGATGGGATATCGGTTCTTGATGGTTTTCCTGTTCAAGGCCCGATAGTCAATGCACATCCTCACGGTACCATCCTTCTTTAGAACTATGACAACTGAAGAAGCGAATGGACTGCTGCTAGGTCTGATGTGTCGCATCGCTAGCAATTCCTTAATTGTTTTCTCAATCTCATCCTTGAACCTCTGAGGATGACGATAGGGTGTTGTGATCATGGGTTTAGCCCCCTCCTCCAACTCAATGGTGTGCTCAAACCCCTTGTCAGGTGGTCTCCCTGGTGGAATCGACCCAAAAACCTGTTGATGTGTCCCAACAAGGCACTAAACTCTGTCTGATACTGCTATTGTCCATCTAAATCCCTCTGTGTAGTGATCAAGCACTCTGCAGCATATGCTTCCTCTCCATCCTCTTGGTCGAAACTGCCATGGGTGCCCCTGTCGACATGCCCCTCAGTACAATCCTCTTCCCTTCACTGTCTTGGAACCCCATCTCCAGGGTTTGGTAGTTGATGGTGATCTTTCCTAAGGTGATCAACCACTGGACTCCCAACACCACATCAGTGCCAGATAGGTCAACTACATAAAATGTGTCTCACGATGTAGTTACCTAGCTTTATCTCCAAGTTCGGGACTCTGTCTAGACACTCCACTGTGTGGCCATCTGCTACTGCAACATCAAACCCCTCAAACTCCTCTGTCTGAAGTGCCCACCTTGACACCAATGAAGCCTCAATGAAGTTGTAGGTGGCCCCACCATCTATCAGGGCGATTGCTCGTTGTCCTTGAATAGTCCCTTTGATTCGGACGGTGTCATACCTGGGAACACCAAAAAAGGTGACTATGACTCCTCCCTTTGTTGCTTTTCGTTTGTTAGCCTTCTTAGGAGGTTGTGGCACTACCAGTGGTTGGGTCCCTGACAGTGTTGGTGGTCTCCGGGGAGGCTGCTCCTCCGCTTGTGATGGCTCCTCCTCTGAGCTGGTGGATCCACTATCCTGCTCCTCCTCCTCTCTATCCAAATTGTTTGTTGCCACCTCAATATAATAGATCTCTCCTTGCCCATGCACTTGTGGCCTGGGACCCGGGTCCTTGCAGGTGAAGCAGAGCTCCTTCCTCATAAGCTCTCGCCTCGTCTCATCATCCACCTTCACCTTCCCCTTCCACTTTCTCTGGAATGGCTTCCTGTCTCGGTCCCTCTGTGGTACAGTTTGGAAAAGGGTTTAGTATTCGGCGTTGAGTCTACCAAATCTCAAGTGCGTAAGATGACATCCTGCAAGGTGTGAGCCCTGTATGCCTTTAACCCATCCTCTCAAGGGTTTTGTGAGCCCCTCTGTGAACAACATAATAAACCTGGGCTCTGAGATATCTATGATTGCCACTGCTACCCGCTGAAAGTCTATGATGAATGCCTTTGTTGTGCCAGTTTGTCTCAACTGAGCTAGATCCCTAAAATGGATCTCTGGATCCCTAATGTCAAACCTGTCCATGAGTCTCTCTGTGAACTCCTTATAGGAAGTGATGTGACTGTGACCCAACGTCACCAGTCCATGATGCCACCACTCGTGTGCCTCACCCTCCAAGTGTAGGGTAGCGAAACTGATAGCCTCTGTCTCGGTCATCTGGTTGAGCTTGTAGTACGTGTCTAGCTTTTGTACCCAAGCTCTGGCAATGCATTTGGATGATCCGTCAAAAGAAGGTATGGTGAGTTTACCAACTTTCCGGATGAAATCCATGTTATGTCCCTGCTGCTGTTGTTGTCCTCCTCTCTTGGCCTCTCTCGGGCAGTTCCTAAGTCTGCGTCCATAGTACTCGACCAGGGTCATGTCCTGATGGAAGTCACGGCCCAATGCTGCGTACTCCCCCCTGTACTCTGCAATGTCCTCTGCTTGAGTGGGTTGCCTCTATGCTATCGATTGTTGTGTTGCTGCAGGGGGTGCCCTCTGTAAACTGGGGAACACTGGCCTAGGAATCCTACTCGAAGAAGTGTATGTGCGAGTAGGTGAATGGGGCCTACTACCTGCCCCTGAGTTCCCCTGCGTTGTATGTGGGGTTTGTGTGCCCAGTGTGCTCACTATAGCCAATCTATCAGCCATTTATGTCAAGGACTGAGTCATGGCTTGCTCACTGACCACCAGATCATTGATAACCTGCATGAAAGCTACATCTGGGTCCATGGGTGCCTTGCCACTGCCCTCTAGCTTCTCATACGTGTCTCCCATCATCCTCTCTGCCCTTCTCTCTGCTTCCCTGTGCACCTCTTCCTCTTCCTCTGAACTGGGAGGAAAGGGGGGGGAATCTGGTCTAGGTCTCCTCTCCCTGCATCTATTGTAAGTGACGTACTCGTAACCTACGTGCTCACGGCCCTTTGGTTCACCTGTTGAACTCCTAGTCTTTAGTCACAGGCTGGCAAGACTAAAGCTTTGATACCACTGTATTATCCCATATCCGTCTAGTCTAGGAAAAGTTGTTAACCTGTTCTGTCTATTGTTTGATCTGATACAATGGGGGTTTCTAGATGCGTTTAAGCTGCGGGTTTTAACATGCTTGGTGTTTTTCGCATTTGTGTGTAGATAAATAAGTTATTTACAGCAAATGAATAAGCATATAGACAGAGAACGACACAAAAGACTGTAAATCATATATTATGAGTTTTTTGTTGGTTACAATGTCATATGTGGCTGAACAGAGAGAATCACTCAGCTAGATCAGATCTCAGTGGATCTTAGCCAAAATACAATAAAGAAGTAAACTAGAAAGATGATACCCGGATGATAACAGACTGTTGCTGGATAGGATGAGAGATGGATGATCTCCTGCACGCTATGACAACTCACAAGGAAACTGTTGCGGAACTGGATTGTGCACCCTCGTGGCTACACACCTCGGATCTGACTGGAAACTGTCCCAAACAATGCGCCTTCCCTCTCACATAGTCTTGTTGACTGACAGCTTGACAATCGACCCTCTTCTAATGTGTCTGGACCCCGAATGAATCCACTTGGCGAAATGCACCCCAACTGCTACTGGAAACTGCGCCCTAGTGATTCCTCCATCGAAATCGACTGATAAGGGTCTCAAACTAAGCGCCCTAGGCTCTGTTATCGCACAATTTGTACTTGTCCAAAAGGGAAAGGCAAGTGGATGATAAATTGGCGTAACAGGAGGTTGTCCTATCACTGCCACCTAAATAAGGCACCGCTTTCTCTTTAGGGATGAAAGCCCAAGGAAGACGTCCCCAGTGACCTGGGGGTTTGAGAAGGCAAAGGAAAAGGTATCAAGAAAAGTTGTCCCCTCTCACAAGTCACATCGATCAGAAAGTCCCAAAGGTTTAACAATATGAAGCAAAGATATGCTTAAATGTACCTGCCCGGAACAAGACAACAAGAAAACATTATTTTTGCAAGTATCAATTGATGTTAGTGCTTCGTAAAACCTTGGACTTTTCAATGAAAGTAATAAGTTGTTATAAGATGAAGCAAACAAAAATTTATAACAGCAATAAATATATGATGATAGCTTCACAAGTTATACTTTAAACAAGCTTCAAAATGACCCAAAATGATAACCTAATGATGGCAATACTCGCACTTGTCAGAAGCTAATAAGGCAATGTAAAAATCAACTTTAATAATTGCTTTTAGGAGCTTTTACTGCTGCAATATATGGTTGTAGCTTACTTTTGTAACAGCAGCAAGTATGTCAGTAAATTAGTCTAATCTAGGGTTAGGAATAGTTAGTAAATAGCTTGAGGTAAAGGGTTTGGGGGTTGTTTTCATCAATCAATCAAGTACAAGGTATAAACCAGTGTCTTTAGGGCTAATGGAGTCACTTTTTGCAGCAGCAATCTTGAAGGAAATAAATGATAATGTGTGAACTAGAGACAAGAGGGAAAATGACTGAGGTGTTGGTAACCCAAGGCCTCAATCACCAACCCTAGAAGGTAAACGA
This sequence comes from Picea mariana, assembly GCA_032191745.1. Classification (NCBI taxonomy): domain Eukaryota; kingdom Viridiplantae; phylum Streptophyta; class Pinopsida; order Pinales; family Pinaceae; genus Picea; species Picea mariana. The sequence continues at coordinate 57,446 of JASDQU010305728.1, read as the reverse complement.
CTACTAGGAAGTAGGTAGACCTAGGCCCTAGCGGTTTTCCTTCTTCTTTAGTTCAAGCTTAAGATAAATAAAGGCTTGATGAAGCAAATGATGTTAGAGTGCTACAATGATAGGGCTCTAGCACATGTTTCAATGGATAGATTTTCTAGCAAAATCTAGTATAGGTAGATAGCTATTGAGATAAGGACAACAACATGTGCTTAATCTCCTAGGGTTTTATGCTAGCAATTTCATGATCTTAGTAAATGCAAAGTAAAGATACTATAACCATTCAAAGGAAAGAAGAATTGCAGAATTTCACTTACATTCACCAAGAATAATCTAGCAAATGCCCTAGTTGAAGACTTTCCACCAAGAAAATGCCAAAAAAGACCAAGACAAGCCTCCTCCAAGAGTTGCGCACCACTTAATTTCAGCCAATAAGCCTTAAAGAGGCCGAATTTCAGACCTCACTTGTCTGAGTGAAAGATGATGCAAATATACAATGGATTAATCCCTTATTTATACAATCCAAATGACCTTTAATTACAAAATTAGGTCAAAAAGGCCGGCAAGGCCAATTACATCAAATATCCAATTTTTTTACATAAATTTGACAAATTAAACCCTAAAACATGCAAAAGAGGTGACATCATACCCTTCTTGGGTGACGTTGCGCCTCCTAGGTGAGACGTTGGCCTCCAGGAGAAAAATGTTAGGCCTTCCAAGGCCTCTGGATCATGCCACACGTGCCACTTGGCACACAAGTGCCTCCATATCCATCTGACGTTGGGTGACATCAAGGGTCACAGAGGTGACCTCATGGGCCTTCCAAGGCCAACATTCAAGGGGAAAGAAAAAACCCCCCTCAATCCAGGTCTGCCAAGTTGTCTCTGGTGGAACGTTCTCCTCTCTCTCTGGTGCAAGCCTCTGGTATATGTCTGCCCCTGGTTGGGATCTCAACATCCATCTAGTGGGCTTTTAGCCCTATGGAGGTCGGAGCTAATCATCTCCCCATATGTACCTGTCTGTCGGGCGTGGTCATGCATTAACAACAAGTACGCCCTCCATGGGCTCATAAGTCACAGGGATCATAGCAATGTCAATCACATCTAATAATCAAGTTACCCAAACATGTGCATAAAACCCCCCTTTCCCAAACAAGTGCTCAAATACGTTATGCTATTCTACAAGCTAGGTTTGGAGAGGGTTCCAAGACATCCTATTGGGCCAATTCTCCTATGGTGTGGGGTGTTTCCAGGTGAAGACCAATCTAGGTCATGTAAGTGCATGAGATGGTGTGGGGGATGTTTGGGCAAGGGGTGCAATGATGACAAGGAAATGTAGGGCTTACCTGTGGGTGCCTCTGAAGAGGGTGAGCTGCACCTTGTCAGGGATGCTAATAACCCTAGAAGACTTGTCGGCTCAAGAAGATAATTTATATTAGGTTATTAGCCTCCAAGAGAAGAAGTCGGCCCGAAATAATAATATATACTGAACAGACAGATACCCAGAATGAGAAGTCAACCCAGGCAGTTAGCCAGAATTAGTATAAATACAGGAGGCTAGTTCTCATTCTGGCAAGCAGTCTCAGAATTGCAAAGCAGCACTTGTGCGCACTACAGTTGCCCAGTTTTTGCGCAGGTTTGGAGGACAGCTGCCCTTGCAGCTGCTGCAGCTAGCAGTTACGCTTGGACTATCTCTTGGCTAGGGTTTGGAACATCTGATCAGCTCTTGTTGGTGCGCTATCCTTGGGGAAAGATGCGCTACCCTTTGTTTGGCTATCTAGCCTAGGGTTTGCTTCCGGAGTGATTCTCTGTCAAGGTTAAGGTGCTCGAAGGGTGGCTTCGGCCTATAGTTGGGTGACAAGAGTATTGTCAATCGTAAAACGAGCACACATCTTTCATATTCTAACAGGTTATGGGCCCACACCTCCTTCATTCAGTCTAAACGCTGGAAGGAAACATAGCCGCTAGGGTTACTAGCAGAAGCAGCTTCCAAGACACTGTCGCTAGGTTTACTAGCAGGAGCAGTTGCAGAAACCCTAATCCTCTTGTTGAGGCACCTTAAGTGAATGGATTGACCTAATCTCCGGATAGATCAGTGCGCTCTAGCCTAGCACATCTCCTGATACTCTCAGCAAGCCAAGACGTGAAGTTTGAGTTTGTGGTCAAATCTAGGGTTTGACCAAGTCAAAGCAGCCATGACTTATTCTATGAAGTCAGAGAACAAGTTAGATGGAGCCTCTAACTTCAGAGCGTGGAAGACAAGGATTGACCTCATCCTTGCCAAGAATAAAGTGTTGGATATCGTTAAGGGAAAGATCGTGAAACCAAAGTTTGAAGAAGGGAAAGAGAAGGAACCGCAGAATGTTGCAGCGATGGAGAAGTTCAAAGACGATGACATTAATGCTATGAGTATCATAGTGGAATCCATAAAAGACCACTTGATACCCTACATCTCCCATCTTGACTCATCAAAGAAGATGTACGATGCCCTAACAAACCTCTTCTCGGTCAAAAACATTGGACAAGTAATGAGCCTGAAGAATGAGCTCCCTGACATGAAGATGAATGATGATGACAGCATAACATCATACTTTGTGAGAATTTCTC
>JASDQU010305728.1:23600-54627 GCA_032191745.1 Picea mariana | reverse complement strand
AGACGTGGGATGCATTTGCCGCAAGCATGAACACAAGAAAAGAGTATCCGACATTTGAAGAACTTTGGACTTGTTGTGCTCAAGAAGAATCAAGGATCAGTGCAAAAGAGAAACCCCAAAATAAGTATGATGATCAAGCCTTCACAGCAAGATTCAAGAACTTCAGAAACAAAAGGAAGTTTGGCTCAAGGAGGAAGCCAAATCAAGAGAAAGACATTTCAGAAATACAATGCTTCAATTGTCGAAAGTATGGTAACTACAAGAATCATTGTCCCGAGCTAAAGAAAAGGAAGGAGAAACACAAAGCATCAGTTGCCGAAGAAAAGGAACCTACAAAGAAGACTAAGCAGGATGAAAGAGACTTCTTCTTCTAAAGGTAACAATACTCTTCTTATTTCTTGTACATATCTCGTTTGTATCGTCTCTGTACATATCTTGTATATCTATTCCTTGAAAGATAATGTATTCCAAGAAGAACTATACCTATGGAAGAACAACAAGATAAGGATTGATATCATTAGATAATACACATGAAACGATGAAATACGTCGAATCAATCATGAAGAGACTCAGAAGAAGCAAAGACAGAAAGAAATCAGAGAAAGACTTATAACGTTTTTGTAGAAGACAACAAGACGGAAGCGTGGACTCTGTTAAATAGAGAGAGCCAATTATATATTGTAGAAGACAATAAGGATGCAGACGAAAGCATGGACTCTATCAGACGGAGGGAGTCGATTATATGCACTCATACATGAAGCAAGGATTAGGAGGGAGCTCATCCTATGATCCATTGAAGATGATGAAGTATACATCCATGATAGCAGCCATGAAAGATAGTACGTGTTCAATTCAACCGCAGAAGAAGACTTCTTTGAAGAAAAGCCTCTAAGTATCTCTGGTTGTCCATCCACATCCGTGATCCTATGATGAAAGAAAGAAATGGAATCTTTAGGGAATTGAATCTACTCCATGGACCCAAGAGCTAAACACGAGGAAGAACATAAAGATTCCAAGAAAGAAAGAGAAGCCAGAACAACCAGTCATTGTATCAAGAATCACAAGATTGTCAGCCTGATATAAACTCAATAAAAGCAATCAAGCAGAGGAATTGAAAGTCGTTATGAAGAACAGTGTATGGAAGACTTATGAATGAAAGCATTGCGAGATCTAGAACTAGAGGTTCTCCCAGATGGAGGGAGAAAACTATGATGATTACTTGTTCCAGTAAACCAGACATATCTCTACATGAGTCATTATATCATCCGCAACATCCATGAGTTGGAGTTCTACATTAGATGAATGCAAAGAATGTTCTCTAGAGAAATTGAATAAAGAGCATATGAAGAGCAATATCAAGACTTTAAGGCATACCAAAAAGAGACCCTTGTATGCAGATAGAAGAAGATAACTTGATGGAGAACCTCCAGTGCACAGCAGAAGCGTGGTGAAGATTCCCTATAACATCAAGATGATTACTCAGTAGATCAAATCTCATGATGACAGAAGAAGTGCCACATGGATATCTTCCAGTTTTCCAACAATGATGTACTCTATTGTTCAAGGCTACATGAAGCCTTCACAGAAAATCAGTGTTCCAGACTAAAGTACATTTGAAATCAAGCATTACATTATCCGTGATGAAGTCCAGAAAGGAGAAAGTGGTTCTCCAATACATATCTCCACAGATGAGCAGATAAGCAAACATTTTGGTAAAGCTTCTATCCAAGATGAAAGAGTTTGCGTACTCAAGCTGGAGCTCGTGGAGACGACTTCCTTATGAAAAAGGAAGAGATGACTCCCAGGTTGGGAGGGAGCACTGAAAATATTATTGAGGACATTCATTTTCAAGATTGAAAAATAGTCCATCTTGGACATATGCTTTCTTGTTCGGAAAGTGGATTGAGATTTCTGACAGACAGCGATTTCCCATTGTGGTTGACATGGGAAATGGTCCAGATTGTTGATGTATCATAGACAACGACTTCCCATTGTGGTTAACATGGGGAGTGGTCTAGGGCAGTCTCTCTTCTTGAGGGTTACTCAAGAAGACTGGCCCGCCTCGCCGGACAGCGATTTCGCATTGTGGTTAACATGAGGAATGGTTCATTTTAGAGGTTGATACAGGACAGTCTTTTTCTCTTGTGATTAACAGAGGAAATGGTCCGGACAGTCATTCCTTAGGGTTTATACATTCTCTCTAGGGTGCACTTTGATTAGTGTAGGAGGAATGGCCTAGGGTGGGGAATGGTCCAAGCTCAGCAATTAGGGACAGGCATTCCTTAGGGTTTATACATTCTCTCCAGGGTGCACTTTGATTAGTGTAGGAAGAATGGCCCAGGGTGGGAAATGGTCCAGGTTCAGAAGACATGACAATTATTCTTCCTTGCTTGAGAAGAATAGTCCAGATATCTCATTGTCCTACTCTGAGGGCAGATATCCTTTCAGATCTCACAGATGTGAGTGAACGATTGGCCCAGATGATTCAGTTTATATCATAACATTGTTTCTGTACAGGTTGGTATCAGATGATTGTTATGAAGACTGTATGACAGTAGATGTATACTACTGTGGTGGATGTGTTCCACTAATCGTGACTATACGTTGCTGATCAAGTATTTGCGTGTTACTTGGTGTGGTAGTGTACCACTGGATTGTAGTTATGTACTACTATGGATAGACACAATTGTGTTCTATTTTGTTCTGATTGCCTTGAAAACTATCAGGAGTTTNAATGGTTTAGAACATTTACTCTTCTAGATTAGAAGAATGGCTCTTGTATCACTCTGTGGAGTGAGCATCATGTCTGATTACTCAGATAGAGTATGGTTTCGAGAGATGATGCAGTTGATGATGATGATGGTGCTCATGATCTAGTCATGATCTAGTCTGTACAACTATGTTGATGCTACCGGGTGAATGGTATGTTTTGTGCTCAAGACCATTACCTGTAATACCTCCCTAGCTAGGAGAGAGTGTTGATATTATGGTAGTTGCGGGAGGTATTTACCTCCACATGTAAACCTGACAAGGATAGAATACTCTGGGAAGCAAGAAGAAACCCTAATGAGTTGGCTAATAACCCTAGAAGACTTGTCAGTTCAAGAAGATAATTTATATTAGGTTATTAGCCACCAATAGAAGAAGTCGGCCAAAAATAATAATATACACTGAACATACAGATACCCAGAATGAGAAGTCGGCCCAGGCAGTTAGCCAGAATTAGTATAAATACAGGAGGCCAGTTCTCATTCTGGCAGGCAGTCTCAGAATTGCAGAGCAGCACTTGTTCGCACTACAGTTGCTCAGTTTTTGCGCAGGTTTGGAGGACAATTGTTGTTGCAACTAGCAGTTACACTTGGACTATCTCTTGGCTAGGGTTTGGAACATCTGATCAGCTCTTGTTGGTGCGCTATCCTTGGGGAAAGGTGCGCTATCCTTTGTTTGGCTATCTAGCCTAAGGTTTGCTTCCAAAGTGATTCTCTGTCAAGGTTAAGGTGCTCGAAGGGTGGCTTCGACTTATGGTTGGGTGACAAGGGTATTGTCAATGGTAAAACGAGCACACATCTTTCATATTCTAACACAAACCAATGTACGGGATAGATGAGAGGGAAGATGATGAAAAGTGATAAGTATGGTGGGAATGGACAATGACCTTTCATAAACCCACCCAGTGGCAACTCACTCCTAAGGGAACCAACTTGCTAGGGCATACTGTCACCCCCCCCAAGTATGGACAAGTCAAAAGGCATAAAGTCCAAGCACACGCCATGAAGCAAAAGAGAATTAAATGCACATATTCAAATGTTTTGAGAATCAGAGTGACGCATACCATGATACCCGGACTCATTACCTCATGGAGCAAGACCCACTGCTACTTCAGAACCAGGCCGATGGGATGGATGTCGTTGACAGAATGGAGGCGCTGAAGAAGAAGGATGGGCCCTCCAGAGCTAGGCCCCACTGCTACTTCAGAACCAGGCCGATGGGATGGATGTCGTTGACAGAATGGAGGCGCTGAAGAAGAAGGATGGGCCCTCCAGAGCTAGGCTCAACTCAATATGGCTCTCAATACTCCATGTCTAGGACCTGTGGGCCTCGAGACATAATCTCCTTAGTTATCCCTAGGATAGGGGATAACATCTGGCTCCAACTCGGGGACATGTGCTCACCGTAGAGTGCATGAGAACCTCAGCATCTCTGGTATGACCTGTGACCTGCTAGATCTGAACAAGATTGATTAGTAATCATTTGGGGTGGTGATATCACCCTTGGCTCATATATGATAAAATGAAATACAAGTAAGCAAATCATATGTACAAATGGAAATACAACTACTCTAGCAAGAAATGCAAATGGTATATACAATGTATGCAGAATGCCTACCTACTTACCTCTACTTACCTGTTGGTTGAATGCTAGGTGTAGTCAAATAGCCAATGAAACCATCCTAACAATGTCTCATAATACCTTGCTTTGTGTTGCATTGTAAACCAAAACAATGATAAGTCAAGCACAAAAATAACATGAATTAGAAAATGTATTGTATCATCGGAAATCGTAAAGTCTAGCTCATGGAGGCGAGAGGGAGGGACAAAATCATGCCAGTTCACACCTTTAGGAAAGTGCTCAATCCATCTCAGAAAGGGATCGTGAAAAATCAAAGGCTCAGAAGGCTGATTTAAATAGTTCGAAGGTCAGCTACCTTGGATATCATCACATCCTGAAGTCTGGGAAAGGACTAGTAAAAACCTAGAGAATGATTGGAAAATTTCTAAGGGAAAGTTGGAAGAGTGATATAATAAACTTCTTCTCAAAGTATTTAACCTACCCTTGAATTCTAAAAGAAGGCTTTGCCCTGGAGAAAACTCAACACAAGGGACATGTTTCCCAACTACACCCTTAGTGACACAGCGAGGTAAAGTAAAAGGGCGTTGGATAACCTTGTCACAAGTACCATGAGTTGGGCAGGCAATGTCCTCACCTCTATCAAGATTTGAGCACGACGGTGGTTGATAGAATTCTTCATAGAATAAATCCAAGTGCTCAAAAGGACACTCATCAAAATCTTCAAGGTATGACCGAAATTCATCAGGAGGACATAGAACTAGGCCACCCTTGGAGATATCTGTAATTATATCATTTCCTTGTTGTCGAATGTCAGAATTATTAGTAACCTCGTATGATAGTTGTAAAGAAAACTTTTGGAAATGACCCTCAATGTCATAAATGGGATCCCCGTCATATCCAATCACATCCCATTTACACTTTCTGACATGTATGAATTCATCAATATTATCAACATAGTCATCAACTTTATCATAACATGAAGGGCTTGAAACATCCAAGGGATCCTCTAACACTTCTTCACTTTCCAAATCATAAAATAAAGCATTATCAGAATTTTGGAAAGGGAAATAACTCACCATGCTTACTTCGTGTGTAGGAGCTTCAAGGATTTGGATAACTTCATCAAATGGAAAAGCAGGCATCATTGTCTCGTCCTCATGACTTGCCTCTACATCTTCACTTTACAACAAGGAGGATCTATCTTGCCCAAGGATTCCATTTCTCCTTCACTCTCTGAGTCATAGAATAAAGTGTTATCAAAATCCTGAAAAGGAAAGTAACTAACCTCATCCTCTTCTTCTTATGTAGGAAAAATAGGATTTGGGATGCTTTGATTAGAGGGAGGAGCACACATTAATACTTCATCATTATGTTTAATACCTTCAGGCTCTCGCTCTTCAACCAGGTCCTCATTATCCTTGCTAGAAGCATGAGTAAATTCTTGTTCCTCCCCATGGGATTGGTAACCTTCATCAAGATCCCCTTCCTCAACCTCTTGTTGAATGTTGTCTTGTTCTAAATATTTCGGGGTTTCTTCAATAGATGTCTCAAGGGAGGGTACTCTCTCTTGGGAATATCAAGGATATCTTTAGGTTCACCAGCCTTGACTTCTAGAATAAGGGATCATTCTTTGAATGAGCAGATGTTGTCTTCAATTTCTGTAGCCATGTTATAAGCTTCCCGGATTGTTCTACAAGCTTCGTCTTTCATAGGGAAACTTATTTGTCCTACAAAGGCTTTGGTGTAAGGAAAAAGAAGAAAGTCGTGTGACGGGTGATGGCTTATTGGGATCTGTTGCAATAGCCTTTCAAATTTATCATGAAATTCCCTAACAGCTCCATTCTTTTCTTCTTCATGTGAGTAAGTTTGTTTAGCAAAACAAAAGGATCCCATTTTTCGACGAAAACCTCTTCCAATTGATCCATGGATGTACTACTAGCATCAGGGAGGTCATCATACCATCTCCTAGCATTATCATGAAGAGTAGCAGAGAAACGTTTCATTGCTAGGTCTTCAGCATCGTCACTAATAGGGTGAAGTTGAAAGAAAGCACAAAAATCTCGCACATGTTTATTAGCATTCTCTTCATCACTACCAATGAATTTAGGGAGCCATTTTTCATACCTTGGAGGCATTCGTCAAGGATACCCTTGTATTTTACTCATATTCAAGGGTTTAAAGTTTCCTAGGTCCCATTGAGAAGCCATGTTTAGCTTAATCATTAGTGGAGTCGTCAGATAATCTTTCTAGGTATCATCAAATGGAAAAGAGGGGATCACCCTCAGTGGAGTCGTCAAGTAAGCTTCATAAGATAAAGACTTTGAGGAAAAGGCTTATCGAAAAAGTGTCGTCTTGAGGAAAATTGACTCAGCGTTCCCTGGCAACGACGCCAAAATGTTATCACACAATTTGTACTTGTCCAAAAGGGAAAGGCAAGTGGATGATAAATTGGCATAACAGGAGGTTGTCCTATCACTTTCACCTAAATAAGACACCTCTTTCTCTTTAGGGATGAAAGCCCAGGGGAGACATCCCCAGTGACCTGGGGGTTTGAGAAGGCAAAGGAAAAGGTATCAAGAAACGTTGTCCCCTCTCACAAGTCACACCGATTAGAAAGTCCCAAAGGTTTAACAATATGAATCAAAGATATGCTTAAGTGTACCTGCCCGGAACAAGACAACAAGAAAACACTATTTTTGTAAGTATCAATTGATGTTAGTGCTTCGTAAAATCTTGGACTTTTCAATGAAAGCAATAAGTTGATATAAGATGAAGCAAACAGAAATTTATGACAGCAATAAATATATGATGATAGCTTCACAAGTTATGCTTTAAACAAGCGTCAAAATGACCCAAAATGATGACCTAATGATGGCAATATACTAGCACTTGTCAGAAGCTAATAAGGCAATGTAAAAATCAACTTTAATAATTGCTTTTAGGAGCTTTTACTGCTGCAATATATGGTTGTAGCTTACTTTTGTAACAGCAGCAAGTATGTTAGTAAATTAGTCTAATCTAGGGTTAGGAATAGTTAGTAAATAGCTTGAGGTAAAGGGTTTGGGGGTTGTTTTCATCAATCAATCAAGTACAAGGTATAAACCAGTGTCTTTAGGGCTAATAGAGTCACTTTTTGCAGCAGCAATCTTGAAGGAAAGAAATGATAATGTGTGAACTAGAGACAAGAGGGAAAATGATTGAGGTGTTGGTAGCCCAAAGCCTCAATCACCAAACCCTAGAAGGAACACGGCTATTAGGAAGTAGGTAACCCTAGGCCCTAGCGGTTTTCCTTCTTCTTTAGTTCAAGCTTAAGATAAATAAAGGCTTGATGAAGCAAATGATATTAGAGTGCTACAATGGTAGGGCTCTAGCACATGCTTCAATGGATAGATTTTCTAACAAAATCTAGTAGGTAGATAGCTATTAAGATGAAGACAATAACATGCGCTTAATCTCCTAGGGTTTTATACTAGCAATTTCAAGATCTTCGTAAATGCAAAGTAAAGATACTATAACCATTCAAAGGAAAGAAGAATTGCAGAATTTCACTTACATTCACCAAGAATAATCTAGCAAATGCCCTAGTTGAAGACTTTCCACCAAGAAAATGCCAAAAAAGACCAAGACAAGCCTCCTCCAAGAGTTGCGCACCACTTAATTTCAGCCAATAAGCCTTAAAGAGGCCGAATTTTAGACCTCACTTCTGTGAGTGAAAGATGATGAAAAAATACAAGGGATTAAGTCCTTATTTATACAATCCAAATGACCTTTAATTACAAAATTAGGTCAAAAAGGCCGACAGGGCCAGTTACATCAAATATCCAGTTTTTTTACATAAATTTGACAAATTAAACCCTAAAACATGCAAAAGAGGTGACATCATTCCCTTCTAGGGTGACGTTAGACCTCCTAGGTGAGATGTTGGCCTCCAGGAGCAAAACGTTAGGCCTTCCAAGGCCTCTGAATCATGCCACACGTGCCACTTGGCACACAACTGCTTCCATCATGTCCATCTGATGTTGGGTGACATCAAGGGTCACAGAGGTGACATCATGGGCCTTCCAAGGCCAACATTCAAGGGGAAAGGCAAAATCCCCCTGCGTCCAGGCCTGCCAAGCTGTCTCTAGTGGAACGTCCTCTCTCTCTCTAGTGCAAGCCTCTAATATATGTTTGCCCCTAGTTGGGGTCTCAGCATCCATCTAGTGGGATTTTATCCCTATGGAGGTCTGAGCTAATCATCACCCCATATGTACCTGTCTGTCAGGCGTGGTCCTGTAGCAACAAGAAGTATGCCCTCCATGGGCTCATAAGTCACAGGGATCATAGCAATGTCAATCACATCTAATAATCAAGTTACCCAAACATGTGCATAAAACTGCCCTTTCCCAGAGAAGTGCTCAAAGACGTCATGCTATTCTACAAGCCAGGTTTGGAGAGGGTTCCAGGACATCCTATTGGGCCAATTCTCCTCTAGTGTGGGGTGTTTCCAGGTGAAGACCAATCTAGGTCATGTAAGTGCATGAGATGGTGTGGGGGATGTTTGGGCAAGGGGTGCAGTGATGACATGGAAATGTAGGGCTTACCTATGGGTGCCTCTGAAGAGGGTGAGTTGCACCTTGTCATGGATGCAATTGTTTCGTAGCCCATTCAATGCCTTTTTACTTTTTATCTTATTTCTTTTTCTTTCAAGAGAATAGTTGGGGGACACTGCCCTGGCGTGGTGACCAGTGGTGACAGCGTTACCCACAAGCATTTCACGGAGATGAGAAGGTTGGCTCATGATGAGACCCCCTTTCTCTTGCATATGCCACCAAGAGCCACTACCCTAGCGTGGTGACCAAATGAATAGTAGTGGCATACCGCTACATGCCCATGGACCTAAAAAGTTGGCTTGTGATGAGACTCCCTATCCACCAACTAGGTCTTGAGTTTTATCTTTTTATGGGTCCCCCCTTTTTCTTGCTGAGAATCCTTTTATTGCTTTCTCGAGGATCCCTAGGCGAAGCATCTCAAGGTTTGATCTTTTGTCTTTTATCTTTTGCCAGCTACGTTTACCCTCTGGGCCTTTAGCCCCTTCTTGCCACAAGGCAAGGTACAACCCTTTACTAGCTTGGCAAACCCAATGCCCGAACCAATATAGGGGATAGATGAGAGGGAAGATGATGAAAAGTGATAAGTATGGTGGGAATGGACAATGACCTTTCATAAACCCACCTAGTGGCAACTCACTCCTAAGGGAACCAACTTGCTCGGGCATACTGTCACCCCCCCCAGGTATGGACAAGTCAAAAGGCATAAAGTCCAAGCACATGCCATGAAGCAAAAGAGAATTAAATGCACATATTCAAATGTTTTGAGAATCAGAGTGACACATACCATGATACCCAGACTCATTACCTCATGGAGCAAGACCCACTGCTATTTTAGAACCAGGCCGATGAGATGGATGTTGTTGACAGAATGGAGGCGCTGAAGAAGAAGGATGGGCCCTATTATCCATAAATGTTGCACTGAGATGGACTTCCAGCGAGCCGCCAAAGTTTGAACATCACTTGTTCAAAATTCAGAGTTCAGAAGTTCAATCGGTGATAAAGACCACCCTTTTACTCTACATTTTCCATAAAAAATTGTAATAAGAGGTGTTTGCAAGATGAACTTGTAAAAGGTCTTAGCCACCTTAAGTCCTAAGCTTGAGTTATACTCTGGAGTGTTTTTTCACTTACTAATTATATTTTGCCGTTTTCAAGCGATTTATAATTTGAGTTTTTCACTCAATCCCTCCAGAGCTGGAGTATATGCTCATGGTTAGGCTTGAGCATGGATCTAAGCCTAGAGTCTAATGTATATTACCATGCTAAACATCCTCCTAGAGTCTTATGGAAATGTATTAAGTCCCCCCTAGAATTTTTTAATTTTTTCAGTTAATTAAAAAATTGTCAGAATTCGGCAATTTTTAATTAAAAAATAAAGATGCATTAAAAAAATGGTATTTGGGCACCAAATAGGCCATGGGGATGCTCATTTTTGGACCTAGAGCACCCATGTTACCTAAGTACCCACTTATTTGAGTAAAATTAGTGATTTTAATCACTTAAAATTAATTTTACTCTCAAAAACCCAAAAACGTCAATTTAATTCAATAAAAATCAGCAAAGGCAAAAATAAAAGGACATGTGAGGACATGATTAAAGACGAAATAAAGGCACAAAGTCAAAGAGATAGTCAAGGGGAACAAAATCGATTTGATTGGAGATTGATTGAAGATTGATTTGGAAAGTTTTTTGGCACATGTGTATTGGGAAGTGCACCCCTCTTGGAGAGGTGGCGCACCCTTGAGGTGGCAGCCCACACTCTTGAGAGGTGGTGCTCCCTCCTTCCTCTCACCTTTGATTTGACATTTGTATGGATGTGGGGAGAGGTGGAAGCCCTCTCCCTCACACTTGGCAACCTTTTGCTTACAAGTGGTGCGCCCTCCTCTTACTTGGCATGCGCCCTCCTCATTGGGAACTCCACCCAAATGATTATAAATAAGAGCTTTCTATCTCATTCTTAGCTAGTTGGAGCTTGGGTGAGACGCTTATCATTGTAATACTTTTCATATGTGAATAAGAAAGACTTTGGAGGTCAAGAAGGTGTGCTATGCATGTGTGTGGATACTTGATGTCAATCTATGCTTGATCTATGAGGTGATATTGGTCTAAATTTTTCTTTAAATTTGTTATCTTGGCTTTTGAAGGGATGCTATCATCTTGAAGGATAGGATTTATCTAGCTTGCTGTTAGTCCTATTGTTCATTTATATTTAAAGATTTTGATATGTATGTGTGTTTTGTTTAACTAACATACTCTTCAAGTTTCTTATGTAGGTGACACCATTTTGTTAACAAGTTTATGTGCAAAGATTTTAAGGCTTACAGGTTCTCATAGCTTGGAGTGGTGATGAAGCTTGCTTGTTTCCCCACAACTTCAAGGATTTAAAGACTCAATCCCTCCTTATCTCATCTAAAGACTCCATTGCCCAAGGGTTCCAAGGCTACAATTTTTTCACCTCACTCTTTCTCAAAGAAATTTAAAATTGTTTGGGTTACTAGTTGCTTACATTATCTTAGATACATTTCAGATTTCAAATATTTCTTATCTAAGTAGTAAGTTGGTTTAAAGGATCAGATCTAGAGTTGTTTGTTTCAATTTGTTATCTTAAACTAGATCTAGTTCAAGAAAAGTCAAATTTTTTGCAAGCATTTTACTTCTAAATATAAAGGCTGAAAATTGATTTACTTTAAAAGATCTCTTAAGTTCATATTTGGCAATCATAGTGCCTTTGTATTTCTGTTTTAGAACAGCCATAAAAGATCCTAAGAAAACTAGCTTTCTAGATTGAGTTCCTTAGTTTCTTTTGCCGAATTTTTGTGAAATTTAACTTAGAAAATTTTGTGGATTTGACTCATAACCCAAGACACTTCCAAAGTGTTTTTGGGCATCTTTTATCATCCTTTGTTCGCTGTTTTATGCAGGTTGACGAACAGATAGGAGGAAACTCTGTTCGTTTTGGGCGGATTAGAAGCATCCGGGACCCCCGGGAGCACCAATTTTACTTCATAACTCTTTGTAAAGCATTGTAAAGGCTTGTGACCCCCCTAATGAATGGTCACAAGTCACTTCCATAAACATTGTGCAAAGATCATAATAAAATCAGTGGGGCTACAAGCTCCCGCTCTTCATTCCCCCTGGGGGAGCGGTGTTTTCGATGGTAGTGTCATTTTTTTTTGCAAATTTTTTAGTTTAGATCAAATTTTCCTTTTGCAAGTAGAACACTAATTGCTAGATAAGTTTCATTTCCGCAAATTTCAATTTGGCAAATAAACCATCCCCTCAGCGACCTCGAAAGGGGCCTGGTCAGTGTAGATCTAGTTATTAGTCTCACATTTATTTCTTGTCATAAAATAAACAAATTCCCCTCAACTCTCAGTGCGGTTCCTGACCCTTCCAGTTGCGAGCTTGTCTCGATCTGCTGGGAGTAAGTTCATACACGCTGTGTTGGTCAGTGGTTGATAGTTTAATTAAGACAACCCACAAAGTAGTTAACTTAATGTGCGGGAAAACACCTTGAAGTGACCTGAGAAGTAAGGCGGGCCCTCTCGGGACTTGGCTTCCCACCCGTTTTGGACATCCAGCACTTTGAGTGAGTTTTACTGGTGAGACCATTGGGTTTCGGTAAAGCTCTCCACAAGTTTCCAAGCAAAGAGTTAACCTCCAAGGAGGCCCAAACCATTTCATTAACTGAACATTAATTTATCCTAATAAAACACTCGAACTACATTGCCCACGATTCTCTTTAAGGCACTAGTCTCAATTTTTCACACTCAGCAAAGCCACAGGCTTCATTTTAAGTTTGGTCATATATCTATTTAAATGAAACTTGCACCTAACAATTGTTTCTCAGTATCCTTTTGATGCAAGTATATGCTCATTTGATTATATATCGTGGTGAATGTTTATTTCATGTTTTATCAGTTTATGGTTGATGGTTTGAAAGAATAATAAACTCCTAGATTTCAATTTTGTACTTAGCTTAAAAGCTTTAGTATTTTTGTTAGGGACTACCCCCCTTGGCTTCGCTAGGAGTTGGCCTAGACGGAGGAGTTGAGGATTAGGTGACAGCACCTTAACTCTCACTTGCCCCCAAGGACACACCGGGTGGATTGAAGATTTCTTCTACGTCTCCCAGGTGTGTATAAGGCGGCAACAGGCCCTCCAAAGCTAGGCTCAACTCAATATGGCTCTCGATACTCCATGTCTAGGACCTGTGGGCCTCGAGACATAATCTCCTTAGTTATCCCTAGGATAGGGGATAACAGGCTCCTTTGAAATGGCTCGAAAGGATTTCCCTGGATCTGATCTGATGATCTCTCAGGAATCCCAAATGAATCGTCTCCAACTGTCGCACCCTCAATAGTTGAGTAATGCGCCCAAGATGGCTTCTCCATCGGAATCTGACGAGAAACCAGGCAATAAAAGCGCCCTACCCTCCTCTCAACTGGGTCGAAGGGGAATCACTAGATTCTCCCTGACTGGGACAAGTTGAATCAATCTAATGCTCAGTGGTTGCGCCCTCTACCTGGACAAGTGTGCCCTCACTACTGCAAACTGGATAACTATTGTTGAAGTACGATGGAAGATCTAAATGATCTTTCCGGTGACTAGGGTGTGTCTCTCAACACCGAAATCAACCTCTGGGTGTCTTCCTTTGGGAATCCACAAAGCTCTCTCCTAAGATGCCTCTCTCCTCAACTGTCAAGTCAAATTCTTCATAATGTTGAATTAGGTCGCTTTACCTTTTCTTATAGTTGCCCGAAACCCTAATTTGTTGCAGACCTATATTTAGCTCACCTACTCTATTTTTAGCTTACTTTGGCTTAAAAGCGCTTTTAGTTACTGTTATCCACCAAGTTGCACTAGGATGGACTTCCAACGAGCCGCCAAAGATTGAACATTTTTATGTTCAAAGTTCAGAAGTTCAGTCGATCAATAAAGACCAACTTTTTCACGTTTCCATAAAAAATTGTAATAAGAGATGTTGCATGATGAACTTTTAAAAGGTCTTAGCCACCTTAGTCCTAAGCATGAGTTGTACTCTCGAGTGTTTTTTTACTTATTTATTATATTTTGTCGTTCAGACAATTTATAATTTATGAGTTTTTTCACTCAATCCCTCCAGAGCTAGAGTATATACCCATGGTTAGGCCTTACCATGGATTTAAGCCTAGTGTCTAATGTATATTATCATGCTAAACATACTCCTAGAGTCTTATGGAAATGTGCTAAGTCCCCCTTAGGATTTTTTAATTTTCCAATTAATTAAAAATTTGCCGCAAAACGGCAATTTTTAATTAAAAAATAAAGATGTATTAAAAAAGTGGTACTAGGGGACTTAATATGCCTTGGGGGTGCTCATTTTTGGACCGAGAGCACCCATATTACCTAAGTACCCACTTGGTTGAGTAAAATTAGTGGTTTTAATCACTTAAAAAACAATTTTACTCAAAAACCCCAAAAAAGTCAAATAAAATCAGCAAGAGCTAATTTTGGGGAAACATTTGGGGACATGTTTTGGATGGATTAAAACCTCTTGAGATGTGGCAGCAAAGGATTAATTCCTATTGGTCAAATGAAAAAGTGGGATAAGTGTTGTTTTGTTTTGGCATGTGCTCCATGAGGAGGTGCGCACCTCTTGAGAGGTGGCGCATTCCCAAAGAGGGCAGCCAACCTCTTGAGAGGTGACACCTCCCATACCTCCTCTTTTTCACAAGTGGCGACCTGTTTGTGTTTTGGGAGAGGTGGCAGCCACCCTCTCCACACGTGGCATCCCTCTTCCTCCAAATGGTGCGCCCCTCCTCTTCAAATGGTGCGCCCTCCTCTCTTGGGGATTGTCTCCTCTTGCTATATATTCAAGCTTTCACCCATTGCAATCTAGTTGGAGTTTGGGGATTGTTGTTTGTAGTTGTATACTATTGTAACACTTTTCATTTGGAATAAAGAGACTTTGGAGGTCAAGAAGGTGTGTTATGCATGTGTGTGGATGCTTGTTGTCAATTTGTGCTTAATCTATGAGGTAATATTTGCCTAATTTCTTCTTTGGATTTGTTATCTTGGCCTTTGAATGGATGCTATCATCTAGTAGGATAGGATTTATTTAGCATGTTGTTAATCCTATTGTTCATTTATATTTAGAAGCTTTGATGTGTATGCATGTTTCGGTTAACTAATATACCCTTCAAGTTTCTTGTGTAGGTGACACCAATTTCGCTAACAAGTTTATTTGCAAGATTTTAAAGCTTACAGGGTCTCATAGCTTGGAGTGGTGATGAAACTTGCTTGTCTCTTCACAACTTCAAGGATCTAAAGACTTAGTCCCTCCTAGCTCATCTAAAGACTCCATTGCCCAAGCGTTCCAAGGCTACAAGTTTTTCCCTTCTCTTTTTCTCAAAGAAAATCTAAATTCGGTTACTTTATTACAAATGCAAGTAGCTTAGATCTATCTTTACTTCAAATTCTGAATATCTAAGTGTACATGCATAAGATAAACTAGATCCTAGTTTGTACTTTCAAGTTTCATCTAATTGCTTAGATCTAGCATAGGAAAAGTCTCATTTTAGCATGCTTTCTTTCAAAAAATTTATAAGTTAAAAGGTAGTTCTTTTTTTAAAGCTTTCACCTCCATATTTGGCAATTAGAGTGTCTTTATATTGCTGTTTCAAAACAGCAAAAAAAGACCCTAAGGAAACAAGCTCTTTAGCTTGCTCTTCTTAGTTCATTTTGCTCATTTTACACTAGTTTTACTTAGTCAATTTCGGGGCTTTCCTACTAATAACCAAAGACACTTCCAAAGTGTTTTTAGCCATCTTCTGTCCTTGTTTGCTTGCTGTTTTGTGCAGGTTTGCGAACAGATAAGAGGAAGTTTTGTTCGTTTTGGGCGGATTTGGAGCATCCGGGACCCCTGGGGGCACCCCTTTTCTTCAATAAGTATTTGTAAAACATTGTAAAGACTTGTGACCCCCCTAATGAATGGTCACAAGTCACTCCCATAAAGAGTTGTGCAAATTCTTTAATAAAATCAGTGGGGCTACAAGCTCCCACTCTTCATCCCCCCTAGGGGAACGGTGTTTTTGGTGATTGTCTCATTTTTGCAGTTTTAGCTTAGATTCAGTTTTCACAACTAAGAATAAGCTAAAAGTAATCTTTCAATTCATCACAAAGCACTACAATCTCACATAAACAATAAAGTGAAACAAATCTTCACATAGATTAGATTTCCTTTTGCAATCACAGTAATCTTTAATTGCTAGTTAGTTCTATTTTCTGCAATTTTCAAAGTTGGAAAATAACCTGTCTCCTCAACTCCTCCAAAAGAGGTTGGTCAGTGAAGACATTAGTAATTAGAAAACATTTCAATTTCAACATTTGATTTCTTGTTTAAAATAAACAATTCCTCTCAACTCTCAGTGCGGTTCCTGACCCTTCCAGTTGCGAGCTAGTCTCAATCTACTAGGAGTAAGTTTCATACACGCTGAGTTGGTCGGTGGTGATAGAATAATTAGGGAAATCTCTAAAGTAGTTAGTTTAATGTGCGGAAAAACGTCTTAAAGTGACCTGCTAAGTAAGGCGGGCCCTCTTGGGACCTGGCTTCCCACCCGTTTTGGACATTCAGCACTTTAAGTGAGTTTATTAGTGAGACCATTTCGGTTTCGGTAAACTCTCCGCAAGTTTCCAAACAAAGAGCTAACCTCCAAAGAGGCCACATACTCTCATTAACTCAACATCAATGTACCTTAATAAAATACACGAACTACAGCCCACGATTACCTTTAAGGCACTGGTCTCATTTACACACTTTGCAAAGCCATATGCTTCATTTACTTTTCAGTCATTTACCTGAAGCAATTTGATTTTACTTGCATCTAACAATCGTTTCTTAAGTATCCTTTTATGCAAGTACATGTTCAATATATATATCGTGGTGAATAATTGATCTGTGTATTTTCACTTTATGGTTGGTTGATGAAAGAATAAAACTCCTAGATTTATTTCTTGTACTTAGTTTAGTTCAAACCTTAGTATATTTGTTAGGGACTACCCCCCTTGGCTTCGCTAGGAGTTAGCCTAGACAAAGGAGTTGAAGATTAGGCGACAGCACCTTAACTCTCACTTGCCCCCAAGGACACACCGAGTGGATTGAAGATTTCTTCCATGTCTCCCAGGTGTGTATAAGGTGGCAACAGTTACTTTTAGCTCAATGTCACATTCGAATTGTCACACCCTTGACTGAAGTGACCTCTAGTAACCCTGTTTACTCCTCTTGATCCCTTGGCATGTTCTCCTTGAGAAGGTTGTGTCCACATATTGTGACATGGTTGAACATGGATGAGAAGGGATCTAATTAAAAAAAAATTATATTATTTTTCTGACTTGTCATGGAGTTAGTTAGCAGAAAATTATTTTTTATTGTACGAGAGAAAAGATTCATAGTAAAATCAACCCCTTATATTCTTCACTTAGATGTCAAATCACTTAACAATTGTTCTTTCACTTATGTCAAATGAGCAAGACATATATGGTTGCATATAACAATACATAAAGAACACGCATAGCTAAAAATCAAATCTGGAAATTGCACAAGTTTTGGACTGCCGAAAACTTCTTTAATATATTCAAGATGGAGTACATGTACATACCATAGCCTTCTCTCAATGCTAGTACAAATCCTCTCAGTTCTCCAAACTCTAGCAAGGAAAAATAAAAAAAAACTAGCAACCAAGAAAATCCAATATGCAAGAATCACTCGAACAGATCCTCCAAGGAAAGACATCCTCTCCTCCTCTTCTTCTTCACAATTCCACCCTTGGGTTTTACCACAAAACCCTAATCTTCAATCTCCAACGGTTACACCCTAACCCTAGACCTCTAAGATGCTCCAAGATGCTCCAAGAAGACCAAGAAACCCTAGCAACTCGAGAGAGAGAGAGAGAGAGAGAGAGAAAGAGAGCACATGTGAAGACTATAGAGAGACAGAGGCTAGTGCACACTCTTCTTTGGGTCACATTTAATCACAAGAGTGAATACAAGTGAGTGAATGAACACATATGAATGGAAAAACTTTCTCCTTCCTCTATTTACGTGAGATGTAAGGGAGGCCAATAATACAATGTGGGCCTCGGCCCTTACAAGCAACCTACAATGAGCACTTGTAGGCCAACACAAGTGAGATGCTACACTCTAAAGTACATGTGTCATGCTCCAAGGTGATTTCATGCACAATAATGGCTCCAAGGTGATATAGCTACACAAAGCAAGTCCACACCCCCCGTCACAAGCCTCCACAGACTCCATCGATCCTCCTACATAATGTACTCCACTAGGTCAGCTCCCCCTGCAAGAATACTATCAAAGCCCTAAGCATCCACAAGCCATCTTCAATTCTCCGAACAAGAATCCAAGTTGCCACAAGCCAACTAGGGTCTGATGCCCTCCTCCAAGCTGCATAATCTCCTCATCTCATGTAAGGTACTCTCCAAGCAAGTGGATCCTTCATGGGACCCCAATGAAGGGAATCCACCAAACTATCAAGAGAACTCCAACACCTAAGGGAAGAACACTAAGCTAGCGACCATCTGAGCTTAAGCACCCAACTAAGCAAACTACTCAACAATGCAAATCCATCAAGGACGATCTCTCATGTGCCAATCCATCTCATCCCATCCAAGGGCTGAACATACACCATGTACCCCAAATCTCATGGAGCACCCCAAGAATGGTGTAAACACTTTCGTAGTTACCTCAAAAGTTAACACATTCAAGGAGGCATTTTACTTGACAGAGAGACAAGTGGCATCCCCTTCGTCATTGTTGCACTATGTTATATGCGTCTTTGTCTTAGAGAACCCATCATACAATATTTTAGTATTTTTTTAGTATTTTCCTAGGAGAAGAAAGTGGATCTAGAAACCACTAATTAGTATTTTATTGTAAGGAAGATTGAGCTCAAATCTATATAAGGATTTGCTCTCTCCACTGCTAGGCATAGTTCTTTATGTTTTCATCTCAAATTGTTGAATATTGTTGCTGAAAAGTACTTGCAAAATCTGCTTTAAGAGCTATTTGTGAAGGGTAATCCTACTCCAATAGACGGGCTTAAGTGTGGGTTTTCCCCTCTTATGTTTCTTTGTTGTTTTATTTATAAATGTGTTAATTTTGCAGCCATCATTTTAATAAGAGTTTGTTGCAGATTTTCTATTTTATAGTAAGGCACACCCCCATTGCAACTTTTAAGAGGTGCACCTTTGGAAGGGCCCTCTAAGTAATTTTTATGCAATATAAAACAACAAATTAGAGCTTCGTTGTAGCTTGCTTTTGCACCTTTGTTTTGCCTTAATTATTGATAGAAAACAACCCTCTAAGACCGATACCTTGATTCCATTTTCCCTAGATTGGATAGGCACTAGTCTCAATCCACCCATCCATCTAATTCTAAGGTTTATCATACACCTTCTAGGGATACCCCCTTTGTGTCGAAGGAGAGCCAGCCTAAAGAGTGTGAAGGAGCTACTGTGGTGACAGTGGGTAGCCCTTCTTCATTACCTCTAGGGTTGCACTTGTGTTTTAGGGCTTTACCACTTAAGTAAAGGTTTGGGAGGTAACAAGATGCAACAACTATGCAAGGAAAAACCAGGTATGGAAGATAAGGATAATACTTCTAACCATATTCAAGCTGATTCCTCTAATGGCTCTATGTAAACAAGAGAGGAGCTCAGAAGGAAAAAAATAACACTTTGTCACCGAGATACAAATCAAAAAAAGATAAAGTTAACAATTACAACAATCTTTTACCCTTGCACCCAAAACTCCTAAGACACTAGTGGATTATTAAATTTGTAAACCCCTCTACATAAATCACCATACTCGCTAAGATGGCTTCATTAAGAATTAAACAAGTCAACAACACAACAGTGTACAAGTTTACAATCTCCTCTTCCTTCATAGATGAGATACAATGCAACACCGGGTACCCTACATTTTTTCGCCAAATATGGCCCATCATATGAGGAGATTATGTGCTTCATTGTATCATGATGAGCCAAAAGTGTGGTTGTATCTGCACTTATGTATTGTATTGGACCATGCTTAGATGTTCTATGTATTTGTGGGGGGCTTAGATGTTATATGTATTTGTGGGGGCCCTGTGTAGTATCTCCATACCCATTATGGTCGGTCATGCCCCATCCTTTTAGTCTCCATTTCAAAATAAGCATTGCTTTTATGGCTCCGACTAGCTGCCCCTTGATGTTGGTAATTCTTCATCATGTTGATCATTTATGATCTGGGTTGGTATGCAACCATCTTGGAGTGGATCTACTAGGACACATGATCTAGAGGAGCTACTAGTCTCTCTCACTCCTTTGTATATGAGGTAAAAGTGTTGCTCTTTTGTAAAGGTTGTCACACCTATGTATAGCACACTTATTTTATGCCTAAGCATGGATCCTTATCTTATGTATTCATCACACTTTGGCCATCTACAATCAAGGATGATTATGTAAATGCTCACTTAGTTTCACGTTTCCTAAGGCAGTCTCACATTTCTTGAGGCAATACACATATCTCAAGGCACTAGTCACATCCTCCGAGGCATATTTGGGCTATTTATGCATGCATGGACATCCTTTGTACATGCCACGTTGAAGATTCCAAAACACCCTATCATTTCATCACTTTTGAGCTATTTTATGCATGATTTGAGGGCTGACCCACATGTGTGGACATTATGACAGCCATTGGGGGTTTACATGAGTTGAGTTCACTTGGAGGGGAGGGCACTTTCCTTGCCTTGTGGGGGATCTTTGTTTGAGATGAGGCCTTGGTCATGTCTTGAAAGCACCTTTTGAGCACTCTTGAGCACATTTGGAGGAATCATCCACCTTTTGAGGCCTCCTCCACCCATTCCATGAGGTCGTTCCACTAAATGAGGCTAGATGTTGGACCTTTGTTTGCTTGGGAGGCTACTACACCACGTTTTGAGGCCTTAACAACACACATTCCTTCAAACATTGAGAAAATGAAGCAAATAGACCTCTCTTATATGGGACAACCCCCTTTCTCATGAGGGTTTTATGTACATGTGGCATCTTTTACTTGTTTTTAACTTAGTCTCCTTGTTTGTGTAGATGACAAGTCTTCTTTTGTAATTCTCCTAGGCTAATTTTAGGGAGAAAGAATTAATAAAGAATGAGAAAGATGTCGTAGCCTTCTCTATAAATAGAGGCTCTCCTCACATTCCAAATTGTTGTGAATTGTTGTATATCATTTTGGATACAATTAATAGATCTACCCTTTGAGGTTTTGGTGTCAATTCTTGGAGCTCTCTCTTTCTTCGTTATTTTCTTTGTGCATCAAAGACAAGTGTGAATGTTTCAAGGCTTCTACTAGCTAGCAAGATCAATCCATTTGAGGAGTTAATTAACTACTTGGAAGGAGGACGTTCAAGGCTTATTCTCCTCCATCTTCCTTTGGTTGGTTTGGTAAGTGCTCAAACTCTTGTCTTGTCTTTCCTTTGGTTCCTTGACAAGGGTTTCAGTTATTTTATTCAAGCCCCAATTGATCTTGTTGGTGAAGGTTCTTTCTTTTGAGGAAACCCTTCTTGTAGTGACTTGGTCTTCATACCTTGTTTTGATTAGATAAGGGATTGATTTACCCTAGGGTTCCAATCTCTTAGCCTAATCTTTAAAATAGGAATGAACAATTATTAGAGGAGCATACTTCTTGACCCCATAAGCCCTACTTGGATAAAAAAGGCAATTGTCTTATAACCAACGACCAACCAAAAAACCCTAAAAGTAAAAATCTTTTATTTTTGTTGTTTAGAAAGAAATCTAATGGCAAAAATCAAAGAAAAATAATAATTTAGATTTCGTTCATTGTCTAGTGTAAAATCAACAATTTATTTTATTTCCTAGACAAGTTTATCCTAGAGTTCATGCTTAATTGTTGATCTCTAACCCTAAGGAGGCAAAATGACCCTATAGAAGGAAGTTTCAAGGCCTTATCTAACATTTTATGGGCTGATTCAAGGCATTTCTCAAATCAGGAAATTAAATTGCAGCAATAAAAATTACATTTTGTGAAACCCTAAGTCTAGGATTTGGTGCTTCAAGGTGTCTTCTTACTCATACCTAGACTCTACTTTATTTCTAGATTGTTTACTCAAGCTTATCTTACATATCTAGAGGTGAATTTGATCTCTAATGTGTTAATAATTGTTTATCATTTACTTAGAGGTTTTATTTGGTGAATTCCAAGTGCTAACTTGTGAAACCCTAGAAGGATTCACCATCTAAATTGCAAGTCCTTGTTTGGTTTATGATTATACATCTTTAGAACTTGATTCTAAGTTCTAACACTTGTTTGGCTGTTATTGCATAGAATATCTCTTTCCCGAGTGGAAACATCCAAGACATCTTGCTCTCTTGTGCTTAATCTATCTCTTGGGTGGTGTTTTCATGATCTAAATCTGAAATTTCTGCGTTTTTATTCATAAAACAGATTTAGAAGGTGAAGGATGCACTAAGTTTGTCCTCTCTTAGCATATAATAAAGTGGTAAACACAAGCACACATTGCACCTTTGATTTATGCTAAATGTCTTCACTCTTCGTGCCCTAAAGTAGCTTAAAGTGATTCTAACCTCATGGAAGTTTTATTTGTTGAGTGATATACTTAAATACAAATTTGAAATTGCTAAAATTGTTTATCTCACACATCAGATTTGGTATAGACATCCACTAGCTCCTAACCCTTTCTTTTGAGTGGATATAATTGTGGTTAATGCTATTGTTTCTAGTTGTATATCCTTAAAGCAATGTAATCACTTATTGGAATCCTTGTGCATGGTCTTGTTACATATATTGTGGATTCATTAGAGTAAATAATATGCTTGCATGGTTTTAATTCACTTGAAGAGGTTTACTTGCATTAATTGGGATGCCCCCCTTGGCTTCTAGGAGTTGGCCTAAAGTGCAAGGGAAAGTGTACTGAGGTGACAGTGGTGCACTTCCCACTTCCCATTTTGTTGTCTATTATCACGAGATTTGTACTTGTGCAAAGTCCACCACAAGATCCCCAAATCTTGCATAACAATAGAAGAAACTACCACTGTCACCTCAGTAGGATCTTCCCTCATTTTAGTGATGGAAGAGGTCCACCACAAGGGAGGCTTCCCTGGTGACCTCAAGGGCTCAAATAGCAAGTTTAGTAGCCAACCCTACCACCCCTTACCTTGATCACTGAATGGTTGGTCTAGGTTAAGGAAAGGATGAGGTTGTGAAGTAGTTTGTTGTACCTACCAGGAACAAGGGCACTTTCTAGCTTATTTATATCAACTTTCAAGCCAAAATATGCAATAATGACCTCTTCTAGACACTAGACAATTTAGTCATCTATGGCTGTTGCAAATTGCAGCGGTAAACCAGTCTTATAACAGCAATAAGTATTTTGCAACAACAAGATAAAGTGCTTAGAAATACCACATTTGACCATGGAAATTAAGCATACAACCAATAGAATATTATTCAATTGTTAGAAGTGATTTCTAAGTGAGTTAAGCCACCTTTAGATGAGTGTATGTAGCAAATAAATGTAGTTTTAGATGGTTGTAGAAAACCTTTATAAAAACAGCAAGAAATATAGTGAGTTTGTTAGGGTTAGAGTTAGTATAGTTAGTAGAATGCTTGAGAGTTTTGAGAGAGAGGCTTATCAATCAATTCACCACAAGAGTTGCTTCAAGATTAGTGTCTTTCTAGGGTTATGGAGTCTCCAATGCATCCAAGCTTGAAGGTTGATCTACTTGAAACCAAGAGGTAGGATTAAAACCCTAAGGTGCAGGCACATTTGGGCCTTAGGCTTTAGATCTTGAGGAGAAGGACGTCTAGGGTGCAAGTACATTTGGGCCCTAGAAATCGTTTCTCCCTTCTTGTAGCTTCAACTAGGTCAAAGATCAAATGTCTGGGGCTTTTAGGGTTCTAACCATAGCAAGGACAATTAACCAATTTTAAACAAATATAACCTTGTGAGAGGAAGAAGCACATATGTTCCTCTCTTAGGGTTTCAATTAACAAGACTTCTTGTAACAAAATAGCAATTTCACCATAAACATCAATAGCATAAACAAGAATCGCAGAAATTTACTTCATCCAAGAAACCAAGAGCATTTAAGTTTTTAACCCTAATTGCAGAAATATCCATCCAAAATCAGCCAACCATCCACAAAAGATCCTTTCCAAGCATAGTGCATGAGAGAGAAAGACTAGTAACCCCAAAAAGGGCGAAAATTTCAAAAGTAGCACCTCACAAATGGTGAGGGAATGATGATGAAAAAATAAAAGTGAGCGTTAGCCTTTTTATAGGAGGCTACCCTCACATGTTTGTCCACATAAATCATAATGAGCCACACGTGTGAGACGTCAATCCCTCTTGGGCAAGAAGGAGGCCTCCAAAGGCCACGTGACATCAATCTGGAGCATTGTGGGAGCAAGTGTTGTCTCTCCTCACCAATTGTCATGCCATGCATCATCAGTCTCCCAAGAAGTCACCAAACCCTAGCTACATCATACCCTAGAAGGTGACGTCATCACCAAAATAGGGCTAGCATCCAAGATCCAGCTGTTGCATCCAAGACCCTGGGAGTTGCATCTCGTCTATGCCATGTCTCTGACTCTCTGTTGTTGCAATGTCCCTGATCCTAGTGAAACATAATCTCTGGGGTACTCTACCCAACCTATGGGCTTCCATCCCATCTGTGTGCCACCATGATTGAATCTGATCCTACCAAGCCCATTTGTCCATCGTTCAATGTTCCAAGGGTGTGAGAATTGAGGTCGAAGGGTGGTAAGTCACTAGATGACCCACTGCTCTCCATCACACGTGCCAAAGTCCTACAAATAAAGGCATAACGTCTTGGGTACAAGCCCAAGACGGCTCTCAAAGAACCATGTCAGGGCCATCCAAGACAAATCAAAGTATAAAACATGGTTAGCCAAGGTTCATAAGAAACATTAGTCCTTAAAGCATGCAAAGTAAGTTGTAACTTAAGACATAAGCCATGTAAGACAATTCACTTCAGTACCACCTTCAAGCATCATACCAGCCTAACACCCCATGTGAGTTGCCAAGTTTAAGTATGGGAGGGCCTTCATCCAACCCTATTAGGTGTGCCACCTCGACAGGAAATAAAATAACCCAAATAGAGAGATAGGTCCTGAGGGAAGTAGGAAATAAAGAAACCCTTCAAGAGTAAGTGTGATAGTGATATGGTTTCAGGGCTTACTTCATGGCTTATGGTGTCATTTAATCCATTTCTATAAGCACCTTTGTGGAGGGTGCGCTTTCTCTTGAGTTACCTAATTCTTAGGTACTATTTTTTCCAATCCCTCTTAATCAACCATCTTATTAGTCCGCTTTATCATATTTGCAAGTCCCCTTTTATAAGGTTTCAAGCTATAGCATTGTTATTTTTGGGACTGGGGTGAGCATTTAAAGGGTAGAGCTCAAGTTGGGATTGGCTTTTGTTAGATCTTTACTATCATTCCTTTCTTTCTTTAACATCATTTTCTTATTCTTTTATTAGCAGCTGCAATCAACCTCTGGGCCTTCAACCCCTCTTCTCATGAGAGAATAGACCATGACCCATTATCGAAGTTTAGTACACTATCAAAGGGTCAAAGATTGAAAGTGTTAAGTATGGTGGGAACAAAACGTTACCTTTGTGAGTGCCCCCAGTAGTGCCCTTTTCCCTGGGCGGTGACATCATGGGACTAGGGCATAGAAGCTGACCACCAAGGTGAAACTAGGCAACTGACAAAATTTCCCAAACCAGTGATCCATTTTCCAAATTCAACCAAAGATCCTCATCCCCATGCCCGACAAATTAAGCACAACACTTTGTATAAAAAAAGGACTAACATACCACATGGTGACTGTTGGATAAGCATTTTGGATAAGTTTTGGGATATGCACTAGAAGAAGTCAAAGAAGAAAAGACAATTAGAAGGCTGGATACGCATTTTGGATAAGTTTTTGGATCTGCGCCAGAATAAGTCAAAAAAGAAAAGGCAGTTAGAAGATGGACCAGAGCACATGACAGGAGCAGACTTTGAGGAGTCAGAACACGTGACAGAGTAGCGTGCAAAAGGCGGAAAACGGTTATAGACCGTTGGACATTTTGTCCACTTTGTAACAGGCTAGCCCTAATTTTATATATAAATATGTAATGGGTTTTGGGTAGAGAGGTTTCGGAAAGTTAGTGAGTTATGAGGTTTCGGAATGTTCAAGTTTGGATGAATGAGGAGCAAACAGCGTTTTTGGTTAAGTGTTCGGATGTTGTGACTGAGGTTTTTGGAGGTAGGCTTGCACTGCAGCAAAACGACTAGGCAGGTTTGGGTAATGTTACTGTCGCATATTTTGTAGCGCAATGCGCAGCTGTAAGCAAATTTTCAATGACTAATAAAAGAAGCCAGTCGTTGTGGACGTAGCCCAAGTTGGGTGAACCACGTTAAACCTGTGTGTTGTGATGTGTTGTCTTTACATGTTATGATGTTTAATGTTATGGTACAATGATGATATATCATTAAGTATGTTGACTGTATGGTTCATGTTATAATGTTGCGCACTGATATAACTTTTAAAATGAATGAATGTTAAGTGGGAGAATGTCACGCATAGAATACACTAAGTGTTAAGTAATCGAAATTGCACACATGAGTAAATGGTAGTAAGAACATGAAGAATGTCTTACTTCCCCTCATCACTGCAAAACCTTGGTTCCTGCAGCCCCTCTAGATACCTCGGGTGAGACTTCACTTGCTTGCAGGTGATGCCGAAAGGGACGGTGTCTAAGGGTTTTGTTGATATTTTGATGATTAACCCTAGGTCTGCCCACTGCAAGCCAACAAATGGTTTCGTTGCTAGGACCGGGAACTATAATTGAGGGGAATGTTTTGGGGGATGAATAAGGAGGAGATCACCAAATGGCTAGAAAGGAAGCAGCGAGAATTTGCCAGAGAACAGAATAGGAACCCACGGCTTAGCGACAAACAGTTCTTGCAAAGCTATGTATTCACAGATCTTCATGAAATATTCTTTGGTGAATTTCTGATTATTTTGACAAAAAGGCTAGTGGAAAACGTTGGAAGATATAGAGTTGAGGCTCCCAGAAACTGGACCCCTGATCTGAATAGACAGTTGAATACAATAAGTAATAAGGTTTCTCGCGCAGTTGATTTCTAGTTGAATAGCACACTGGGGGGTTACATTACAGAGTTTGCAGTAGATTGTACCCAGTCTTATAGTGTTGTAGAGAGGGACTTTTTCAAGGGTCCGTGCGGAAGATATTTGAGAGCATTGTGTACCTAGATAAAAATCTTGTTGTGCGACAAGAATGTCATGAAGATGGAGTCTCATTGCTAAGCGCCTTCGTGCACATAGGAGGACTGGGGGGTGACCAGAGGATCATCTGAGAGTCGAAAGGATGAGTAAGGATTGGATGGACTAAGGATGTCGAGAGAGGAAGATACTGACTCAAACGGAGAGATTGGAGTATTGCACTATGGGAAAAGGTTTAGATATAGTGAGAAGGAAACTATGGCTGAGAGAGAAGAGAAGCACATAGTATTTGAGAAAAGAGACCTCTGTGCAGTATTTCAAATCACACCGTACAGAGAAAGGAAAGAGAATGAAAACGATCCTCAGTGCAGTCCAAGAAGAAGGAAGTCCATCTCATATCGAAATCTGTCGAACCCACAATCTCATGTGTGTCACCTAGGACTGAAGCAGAAACCGGAACATTGTCAACAGCGATTGTAGTTAGTGGAGGAAGTCAAAATAGTAGCCAGAATAGTGGGAGTAGCACAGCAAACCAGAGTCAGTCGGCATCACCGAAGGTAAGTAATACGCAGAGTACAATGGCAGGAATAGAAAATACACTAAGAATGCCTAAGTTTCAGGGAGCAGGTTCGGAAGACCCTGAGAAACACTTGTTTGTGTGCGACACGATATGGACTGCGAAGAATGTCCAGGACGAGGCGACGAAGATTGCGCATTTGGCCACGATGTTCAAAGGTCGTGCACTGCTATGGTATATGAAGTATCATACTACTACACCGGTCGGAGAGTCAAAAACTTTGGTAGAGATTAGACAAGCGTTGTTAAAGGAATTCTAGAAGCCAAAATCCAAATCGCAATATATTACAGAGCTGAAAAAGATTAAGCAAGTACAGAATGAGACAGTGTGGGATTACGAATAGAGATTTAAAGATGTGATGGGTCGATTAACCTTTCAAATTCCTAACGAGCACCATCAAGAATGGTTTATTGCAAATCTATTGCCACACATTTGTTGTCCATTGACACAGCAAAAGGTCACGTCGCAGACAGATCCGCTAGAAATTGCAATGAAGTTGGAAGCATCTCCTGTAGGAGATAGCGCAGGTATGGCAAAGGTACAGTCATAGTTGGTTGCGCTGAGAATTCAATTGTCAGAGATAATGAAGGAAAAGGTAAAATGTGAACACATTTGGTGCATTACATGTAAGACAAAAGGCCATAGAAAGGAAGAATGTCCAGCATTTGTGCAATATATGGCCACAGGAGAATCGAACCCTTTGGAAAGAGGAGTAGGTTATTGCGAGATATGTAAGACATGGGGACATCATCCGACTCTTTGTCCCTTACTGCAGAAGTACCAGAGTACACCCAGGCAGTTATTTTGTAATTTTTGCAAATCAGTACGCCACGATGAAAAATATTGTGGCGCATTCGATTTAATGAGAGAGCACACTTCAGATGCGTATAGAATCCAAGAGGAAAATGTTGCAGCAGAGGGAGGAGTTCCACAGTACAACACTTCGAGAGGTTTCAACTAGGATGGACGAGGAGGATTCGACAAAGGTCGAAGACGTGGTGGATTTGGTCAAGAAGGCAGAGGACTAATAATTTGTTATAACTGCAATCAACTAGGACATTTAGCGAGAGATTGCCCGAATTCTAGCACGACATATTTTTCTATGGATTGAATGTTGGCGTAGGCTCAGCTGCTTCCTTATCCATTGCTCCACCCCTTTTCCTTTATCTCCTTCCTTACTTGTTGATAGGTTTCTTTTTCTTTCTGCAGATTGAATGATGGCATAGGCTCAGTTGCTTTCCTTATCCATTGCCCCACCCCTTTTCCTTTTTGTCACATATGGCCCAGTTCTCATTCCTCCGCGCATAACAGCTACTACTCTGGGCTGATCGGTGCGCTCCTTGGTTGCTATCATCTACAGGTTTTGGTTCTCTTGCAAGGTTCTGGTTCTGAAGCAGAAACTGGAACGTTGTCGAGAGAGAGCTTGCACAAGTATACAAGGATGAGCGACTCAAAGGATCATGTTGCGCGATGTACTACAATTTGGAGACAAGTGTCGAAGCAGGAATAGATGCACAAGTTCATACATACACTGGAGACAATTCCCAGGAACTGGTACCTAGAGCTAGAAGTGCACAGAGGGACAACAGACTGTGAAGAGCTTGTTATCCCCACTTTTAGGAATAACTAGGAGATTATGTCTCGAGGCCCGCAGGTCCCAGACATGGAGTACCGAGAACCAGATCGACTTAGGCATGGCCCTGGAGGGCCCACCTTTTCTCCCTTTCAGCGCCTCTACTTTGCCAACAGCAGCAGCATCCATCACCATCGGCTTGGTCTTGTGTCAGAGAAGGTTCTTGCTCCATGAGGTAATGAGTCCGGGTATCATGGTATGTGTCACTCTGATCCTCAAAACCTTTGAATATGTGCATTTAATTCCTTTTATTTCTAACAAATGCTTGGATCTTATACTTGTCCACTTAACCATGTCTGGGGAGGATGGCAGGATGCCCTAGCAAGCCTGTGCCCGTAGGTTTTGGTTTGCCACTGGGGGGGTTTCTGAAAAGCCATCGTCCACTCCTTTCATATTACCACTTTTTCATCCTGCTTCCCACTCATCTACCCCATCTCATTTGTCCAAGCATTGGGTTGGCCAATCATTTGAGGGTTGCACCTTACCTTGTAGGAAGAAGGGGCTAAAGGCCCAGAAGGTAAAAGCAAGATGGCAAAAGATAAAAGACTAAAAAATGAAACCTCGAGATGCTTGGCCCAGGGATCCCCGAGAAAGAAATAAAAGGCTTCTCGGCAAGAAACAAGGGGGACCCATAAAAATAATAAAACAAGACTTAGTCAGAGGAATGGGGGTCTCATCACAAGCCAACCTATTAGGTCCATGGGTACCTAGCAGTATGACACTACTAGCAGTTGGTTACCACGCCAGGGTAGTGACTCTTGGTTGCATGGCCAAGAGAAAGGGGGTCTCATCACGAGCCAGCCTTCTCATTTCTGTGAAAGTACTTGTGGGTAACGCTGTCACCACTGGTCACCACACCAAGGTAGTGTCCCTTGATTAGCTTCTTGAAGAAAAAGCGATAAGAATAAAGAATAAAAGGCATGAATGGGCTTGGAAACAATTGCATCCAGGACAGGTGCAGCTCGCCTTCTACAAAGGCACCCACAGGTAAAGCTTTGCATTCCCCTACTTTCACTTCGCCCATTGTCAGGACATCCCTTATCCACATCACCCACTTACATGGCTTAGATTTAGTCTTTTCTGAGAACTTTCCTTTTCCAGTGGACACTAGCCCAATAGGACGCCCTGTCACTTTCCCCAGACTTGTATTGTAGGCTTGTATAATGTCTTTGAGCTTTTAACTGGGGTAATAGGGGTTTTATGCACATGTTTAATAATATTGATGATGAGATGTGATTGACATTGCTATGATCCCTGTGACTTATGAGCCCATGGAGGGCGTAGTTGTTGATGTGCAAGATCATGCCCGACGGACAGGTACATGTTGGACAGGTACACATGGGGAGATGATCAGTTCGGACCTCCATGGGGCTGAAGAGCCCACCAGATGGATGTTGAGATCCCAGCAGGGGGCACAAACAGGACAGAGGGGTTTGCACCAGACAGAAGGACTTCTTGCAGAGGCACCCTGGCAGAGCTTGACCTAGGGGGATTGTGCCCTTTTCAGTGGAACATTGGCCTTGGAAGGCCTAGGACGTCACCCA
>JASDQU010305728.1:810-23580 GCA_032191745.1 Picea mariana | reverse complement strand
CCAGCACTTTGAGTGAGTTTTACTGGTGAGACCATTGGGTTTCGGTAAAGCTCTCCACAAGTTTCCAAGCAAAGAGTTAACCTCCAAGGAGGCCCAAACCATTTCATTAACTGAACATTAATTTATCCTAATAAAACACTCGAACTACATTGCCCACGATTCTCTTTAAGGCACTAGTCTCAATTTTTCACACTCAGCAAAGCCACAGGCTTCATTTTAAGTTTGGTCATATATCTATTTAAATGAAACTTGCACCTAACAATTGTTTCTCAGTATCCTTTTGATGCAAGTATATGCTCATTTGATTATATATCGTGGTGAATGTTTATTTCATGTTTTATCAGTTTATGGTTGATGGTTTGAAAGAATAATAAACTCCTAGATTTCAATTTTGTACTTAGCTTAAAAGCTTTAGTATTTTTGTTAGGGACTACCCCCCTTGGCTTCGCTAGGAGTTGGCCTAGACGGAGGAGTTGAGGATTAGGTGACAGCACCTTAACTCTCACTTGCCCCCAAGGACACACCGGGTGGATTGAAGATTTCTTCTACGTCTCCCAGGTGTGTATAAGGCGGCAACAGGCCCTCCAAAGCTAGGCTCAACTCAATATGGCTCTCGATACTCCATGTCTAGGACCTGTGGGCCTCGAGACATAATCTCCTTAGTTATCCCTAGGATAGGGGATAACAGGCTCCTTTGAAATGGCTCGAAAGGATTTCCCTGGATCTGATCTGATGATCTCTCAGGAATCCCAAATGAATCGTCTCCAACTGTCGCACCCTCAATAGTTGAGTAATGCGCCCAAGATGGCTTCTCCATCGGAATCTGACGAGAAACCAGGCAATAAAAGCGCCCTACCCTCCTCTCAACTGGGTCGAAGGGGAATCACTAGATTCTCCCTGACTGGGACAAGTTGAATCAATCTAATGCTCAGTGGTTGCGCCCTCTACCTGGACAAGTGTGCCCTCACTACTGCAAACTGGATAACTATTGTTGAAGTACGATGGAAGATCTAAATGATCTTTCCGGTGACTAGGGTGTGTCTCTCAACACCGAAATCAACCTCTGGGTGTCTTCCTTTGGGAATCCACAAAGCTCTCTCCTAAGATGCCTCTCTCCTCAACTGTCAAGTCAAATTCTTCATAATGTTGAATTAGGTCGCTTTACCTTTTCTTATAGTTGCCCGAAACCCTAATTTGTTGCAGACCTATATTTAGCTCACCTACTCTATTTTTAGCTTACTTTGGCTTAAAAGCGCTTTTAGTTACTGTTATCCACCAAGTTGCACTAGGATGGACTTCCAACGAGCCGCCAAAGATTGAACATTTTTATGTTCAAAGTTCAGAAGTTCAGTCGATCAATAAAGACCAACTTTTTCACGTTTCCATAAAAAATTGTAATAAGAGATGTTGCATGATGAACTTTTAAAAGGTCTTAGCCACCTTAGTCCTAAGCATGAGTTGTACTCTCGAGTGTTTTTTTACTTATTTATTATATTTTGTCGTTCAGACAATTTATAATTTATGAGTTTTTTCACTCAATCCCTCCAGAGCTAGAGTATATACCCATGGTTAGGCCTTACCATGGATTTAAGCCTAGTGTCTAATGTATATTATCATGCTAAACATACTCCTAGAGTCTTATGGAAATGTGCTAAGTCCCCCTTAGGATTTTTTAATTTTCCAATTAATTAAAAATTTGCCGCAAAACGGCAATTTTTAATTAAAAAATAAAGATGTATTAAAAAAGTGGTACTAGGGGACTTAATATGCCTTGGGGGTGCTCATTTTTGGACCGAGAGCACCCATATTACCTAAGTACCCACTTGGTTGAGTAAAATTAGTGGTTTTAATCACTTAAAAAACAATTTTACTCAAAAACCCCAAAAAAGTCAAATAAAATCAGCAAGAGCTAATTTTGGGGAAACATTTGGGGACATGTTTTGGATGGATTAAAACCTCTTGAGATGTGGCAGCAAAGGATTAATTCCTATTGGTCAAATGAAAAAGTGGGATAAGTGTTGTTTTGTTTTGGCATGTGCTCCATGAGGAGGTGCGCACCTCTTGAGAGGTGGCGCATTCCCAAAGAGGGCAGCCAACCTCTTGAGAGGTGACACCTCCCATACCTCCTCTTTTTCACAAGTGGCGACCTGTTTGTGTTTTGGGAGAGGTGGCAGCCACCCTCTCCACACGTGGCATCCCTCTTCCTCCAAATGGTGCGCCCCTCCTCTTCAAATGGTGCGCCCTCCTCTCTTGGGGATTGTCTCCTCTTGCTATATATTCAAGCTTTCACCCATTGCAATCTAGTTGGAGTTTGGGGATTGTTGTTTGTAGTTGTATACTATTGTAACACTTTTCATTTGGAATAAAGAGACTTTGGAGGTCAAGAAGGTGTGTTATGCATGTGTGTGGATGCTTGTTGTCAATTTGTGCTTAATCTATGAGGTAATATTTGCCTAATTTCTTCTTTGGATTTGTTATCTTGGCCTTTGAATGGATGCTATCATCTAGTAGGATAGGATTTATTTAGCATGTTGTTAATCCTATTGTTCATTTATATTTAGAAGCTTTGATGTGTATGCATGTTTCGGTTAACTAATATACCCTTCAAGTTTCTTGTGTAGGTGACACCAATTTCGCTAACAAGTTTATTTGCAAGATTTTAAAGCTTACAGGGTCTCATAGCTTGGAGTGGTGATGAAACTTGCTTGTCTCTTCACAACTTCAAGGATCTAAAGACTTAGTCCCTCCTAGCTCATCTAAAGACTCCATTGCCCAAGCGTTCCAAGGCTACAAGTTTTTCCCTTCTCTTTTTCTCAAAGAAAATCTAAATTCGGTTACTTTATTACAAATGCAAGTAGCTTAGATCTATCTTTACTTCAAATTCTGAATATCTAAGTGTACATGCATAAGATAAACTAGATCCTAGTTTGTACTTTCAAGTTTCATCTAATTGCTTAGATCTAGCATAGGAAAAGTCTCATTTTAGCATGCTTTCTTTCAAAAAATTTATAAGTTAAAAGGTAGTTCTTTTTTTAAAGCTTTCACCTCCATATTTGGCAATTAGAGTGTCTTTATATTGCTGTTTCAAAACAGCAAAAAAAGACCCTAAGGAAACAAGCTCTTTAGCTTGCTCTTCTTAGTTCATTTTGCTCATTTTACACTAGTTTTACTTAGTCAATTTCGGGGCTTTCCTACTAATAACCAAAGACACTTCCAAAGTGTTTTTAGCCATCTTCTGTCCTTGTTTGCTTGCTGTTTTGTGCAGGTTTGCGAACAGATAAGAGGAAGTTTTGTTCGTTTTGGGCGGATTTGGAGCATCCGGGACCCCTGGGGGCACCCCTTTTCTTCAATAAGTATTTGTAAAACATTGTAAAGACTTGTGACCCCCCTAATGAATGGTCACAAGTCACTCCCATAAAGAGTTGTGCAAATTCTTTAATAAAATCAGTGGGGCTACAAGCTCCCACTCTTCATCCCCCCTAGGGGAACGGTGTTTTTGGTGATTGTCTCATTTTTGCAGTTTTAGCTTAGATTCAGTTTTCACAACTAAGAATAAGCTAAAAGTAATCTTTCAATTCATCACAAAGCACTACAATCTCACATAAACAATAAAGTGAAACAAATCTTCACATAGATTAGATTTCCTTTTGCAATCACAGTAATCTTTAATTGCTAGTTAGTTCTATTTTCTGCAATTTTCAAAGTTGGAAAATAACCTGTCTCCTCAACTCCTCCAAAAGAGGTTGGTCAGTGAAGACATTAGTAATTAGAAAACATTTCAATTTCAACATTTGATTTCTTGTTTAAAATAAACAATTCCTCTCAACTCTCAGTGCGGTTCCTGACCCTTCCAGTTGCGAGCTAGTCTCAATCTACTAGGAGTAAGTTTCATACACGCTGAGTTGGTCGGTGGTGATAGAATAATTAGGGAAATCTCTAAAGTAGTTAGTTTAATGTGCGGAAAAACGTCTTAAAGTGACCTGCTAAGTAAGGCGGGCCCTCTTGGGACCTGGCTTCCCACCCGTTTTGGACATTCAGCACTTTAAGTGAGTTTATTAGTGAGACCATTTCGGTTTCGGTAAACTCTCCGCAAGTTTCCAAACAAAGAGCTAACCTCCAAAGAGGCCACATACTCTCATTAACTCAACATCAATGTACCTTAATAAAATACACGAACTACAGCCCACGATTACCTTTAAGGCACTGGTCTCATTTACACACTTTGCAAAGCCATATGCTTCATTTACTTTTCAGTCATTTACCTGAAGCAATTTGATTTTACTTGCATCTAACAATCGTTTCTTAAGTATCCTTTTATGCAAGTACATGTTCAATATATATATCGTGGTGAATAATTGATCTGTGTATTTTCACTTTATGGTTGGTTGATGAAAGAATAAAACTCCTAGATTTATTTCTTGTACTTAGTTTAGTTCAAACCTTAGTATATTTGTTAGGGACTACCCCCCTTGGCTTCGCTAGGAGTTAGCCTAGACAAAGGAGTTGAAGATTAGGCGACAGCACCTTAACTCTCACTTGCCCCCAAGGACACACCGAGTGGATTGAAGATTTCTTCCATGTCTCCCAGGTGTGTATAAGGTGGCAACAGTTACTTTTAGCTCAATGTCACATTCGAATTGTCACACCCTTGACTGAAGTGACCTCTAGTAACCCTGTTTACTCCTCTTGATCCCTTGGCATGTTCTCCTTGAGAAGGTTGTGTCCACATATTGTGACATGGTTGAACATGGATGAGAAGGGATCTAATTAAAAAAAAATTATATTATTTTTCTGACTTGTCATGGAGTTAGTTAGCAGAAAATTATTTTTTATTGTACGAGAGAAAAGATTCATAGTAAAATCAACCCCTTATATTCTTCACTTAGATGTCAAATCACTTAACAATTGTTCTTTCACTTATGTCAAATGAGCAAGACATATATGGTTGCATATAACAATACATAAAGAACACGCATAGCTAAAAATCAAATCTGGAAATTGCACAAGTTTTGGACTGCCGAAAACTTCTTTAATATATTCAAGATGGAGTACATGTACATACCATAGCCTTCTCTCAATGCTAGTACAAATCCTCTCAGTTCTCCAAACTCTAGCAAGGAAAAATAAAAAAAAACTAGCAACCAAGAAAATCCAATATGCAAGAATCACTCGAACAGATCCTCCAAGGAAAGACATCCTCTCCTCCTCTTCTTCTTCACAATTCCACCCTTGGGTTTTACCACAAAACCCTAATCTTCAATCTCCAACGGTTACACCCTAACCCTAGACCTCTAAGATGCTCCAAGATGCTCCAAGAAGACCAAGAAACCCTAGCAACTCGAGAGAGAGAGAGAGAGAGAGAGAGAAAGAGAGCACATGTGAAGACTATAGAGAGACAGAGGCTAGTGCACACTCTTCTTTGGGTCACATTTAATCACAAGAGTGAATACAAGTGAGTGAATGAACACATATGAATGGAAAAACTTTCTCCTTCCTCTATTTACGTGAGATGTAAGGGAGGCCAATAATACAATGTGGGCCTCGGCCCTTACAAGCAACCTACAATGAGCACTTGTAGGCCAACACAAGTGAGATGCTACACTCTAAAGTACATGTGTCATGCTCCAAGGTGATTTCATGCACAATAATGGCTCCAAGGTGATATAGCTACACAAAGCAAGTCCACACCCCCCGTCACAAGCCTCCACAGACTCCATCGATCCTCCTACATAATGTACTCCACTAGGTCAGCTCCCCCTGCAAGAATACTATCAAAGCCCTAAGCATCCACAAGCCATCTTCAATTCTCCGAACAAGAATCCAAGTTGCCACAAGCCAACTAGGGTCTGATGCCCTCCTCCAAGCTGCATAATCTCCTCATCTCATGTAAGGTACTCTCCAAGCAAGTGGATCCTTCATGGGACCCCAATGAAGGGAATCCACCAAACTATCAAGAGAACTCCAACACCTAAGGGAAGAACACTAAGCTAGCGACCATCTGAGCTTAAGCACCCAACTAAGCAAACTACTCAACAATGCAAATCCATCAAGGACGATCTCTCATGTGCCAATCCATCTCATCCCATCCAAGGGCTGAACATACACCATGTACCCCAAATCTCATGGAGCACCCCAAGAATGGTGTAAACACTTTCGTAGTTACCTCAAAAGTTAACACATTCAAGGAGGCATTTTACTTGACAGAGAGACAAGTGGCATCCCCTTCGTCATTGTTGCACTATGTTATATGCGTCTTTGTCTTAGAGAACCCATCATACAATATTTTAGTATTTTTTTAGTATTTTCCTAGGAGAAGAAAGTGGATCTAGAAACCACTAATTAGTATTTTATTGTAAGGAAGATTGAGCTCAAATCTATATAAGGATTTGCTCTCTCCACTGCTAGGCATAGTTCTTTATGTTTTCATCTCAAATTGTTGAATATTGTTGCTGAAAAGTACTTGCAAAATCTGCTTTAAGAGCTATTTGTGAAGGGTAATCCTACTCCAATAGACGGGCTTAAGTGTGGGTTTTCCCCTCTTATGTTTCTTTGTTGTTTTATTTATAAATGTGTTAATTTTGCAGCCATCATTTTAATAAGAGTTTGTTGCAGATTTTCTATTTTATAGTAAGGCACACCCCCATTGCAACTTTTAAGAGGTGCACCTTTGGAAGGGCCCTCTAAGTAATTTTTATGCAATATAAAACAACAAATTAGAGCTTCGTTGTAGCTTGCTTTTGCACCTTTGTTTTGCCTTAATTATTGATAGAAAACAACCCTCTAAGACCGATACCTTGATTCCATTTTCCCTAGATTGGATAGGCACTAGTCTCAATCCACCCATCCATCTAATTCTAAGGTTTATCATACACCTTCTAGGGATACCCCCTTTGTGTCGAAGGAGAGCCAGCCTAAAGAGTGTGAAGGAGCTACTGTGGTGACAGTGGGTAGCCCTTCTTCATTACCTCTAGGGTTGCACTTGTGTTTTAGGGCTTTACCACTTAAGTAAAGGTTTGGGAGGTAACAAGATGCAACAACTATGCAAGGAAAAACCAGGTATGGAAGATAAGGATAATACTTCTAACCATATTCAAGCTGATTCCTCTAATGGCTCTATGTAAACAAGAGAGGAGCTCAGAAGGAAAAAAATAACACTTTGTCACCGAGATACAAATCAAAAAAAGATAAAGTTAACAATTACAACAATCTTTTACCCTTGCACCCAAAACTCCTAAGACACTAGTGGATTATTAAATTTGTAAACCCCTCTACATAAATCACCATACTCGCTAAGATGGCTTCATTAAGAATTAAACAAGTCAACAACACAACAGTGTACAAGTTTACAATCTCCTCTTCCTTCATAGATGAGATACAATGCAACACCGGGTACCCTACATTTTTTCGCCAAATATGGCCCATCATATGAGGAGATTATGTGCTTCATTGTATCATGATGAGCCAAAAGTGTGGTTGTATCTGCACTTATGTATTGTATTGGACCATGCTTAGATGTTCTATGTATTTGTGGGGGGCTTAGATGTTATATGTATTTGTGGGGGCCCTGTGTAGTATCTCCATACCCATTATGGTCGGTCATGCCCCATCCTTTTAGTCTCCATTTCAAAATAAGCATTGCTTTTATGGCTCCGACTAGCTGCCCCTTGATGTTGGTAATTCTTCATCATGTTGATCATTTATGATCTGGGTTGGTATGCAACCATCTTGGAGTGGATCTACTAGGACACATGATCTAGAGGAGCTACTAGTCTCTCTCACTCCTTTGTATATGAGGTAAAAGTGTTGCTCTTTTGTAAAGGTTGTCACACCTATGTATAGCACACTTATTTTATGCCTAAGCATGGATCCTTATCTTATGTATTCATCACACTTTGGCCATCTACAATCAAGGATGATTATGTAAATGCTCACTTAGTTTCACGTTTCCTAAGGCAGTCTCACATTTCTTGAGGCAATACACATATCTCAAGGCACTAGTCACATCCTCCGAGGCATATTTGGGCTATTTATGCATGCATGGACATCCTTTGTACATGCCACGTTGAAGATTCCAAAACACCCTATCATTTCATCACTTTTGAGCTATTTTATGCATGATTTGAGGGCTGACCCACATGTGTGGACATTATGACAGCCATTGGGGGTTTACATGAGTTGAGTTCACTTGGAGGGGAGGGCACTTTCCTTGCCTTGTGGGGGATCTTTGTTTGAGATGAGGCCTTGGTCATGTCTTGAAAGCACCTTTTGAGCACTCTTGAGCACATTTGGAGGAATCATCCACCTTTTGAGGCCTCCTCCACCCATTCCATGAGGTCGTTCCACTAAATGAGGCTAGATGTTGGACCTTTGTTTGCTTGGGAGGCTACTACACCACGTTTTGAGGCCTTAACAACACACATTCCTTCAAACATTGAGAAAATGAAGCAAATAGACCTCTCTTATATGGGACAACCCCCTTTCTCATGAGGGTTTTATGTACATGTGGCATCTTTTACTTGTTTTTAACTTAGTCTCCTTGTTTGTGTAGATGACAAGTCTTCTTTTGTAATTCTCCTAGGCTAATTTTAGGGAGAAAGAATTAATAAAGAATGAGAAAGATGTCGTAGCCTTCTCTATAAATAGAGGCTCTCCTCACATTCCAAATTGTTGTGAATTGTTGTATATCATTTTGGATACAATTAATAGATCTACCCTTTGAGGTTTTGGTGTCAATTCTTGGAGCTCTCTCTTTCTTCGTTATTTTCTTTGTGCATCAAAGACAAGTGTGAATGTTTCAAGGCTTCTACTAGCTAGCAAGATCAATCCATTTGAGGAGTTAATTAACTACTTGGAAGGAGGACGTTCAAGGCTTATTCTCCTCCATCTTCCTTTGGTTGGTTTGGTAAGTGCTCAAACTCTTGTCTTGTCTTTCCTTTGGTTCCTTGACAAGGGTTTCAGTTATTTTATTCAAGCCCCAATTGATCTTGTTGGTGAAGGTTCTTTCTTTTGAGGAAACCCTTCTTGTAGTGACTTGGTCTTCATACCTTGTTTTGATTAGATAAGGGATTGATTTACCCTAGGGTTCCAATCTCTTAGCCTAATCTTTAAAATAGGAATGAACAATTATTAGAGGAGCATACTTCTTGACCCCATAAGCCCTACTTGGATAAAAAAGGCAATTGTCTTATAACCAACGACCAACCAAAAAACCCTAAAAGTAAAAATCTTTTATTTTTGTTGTTTAGAAAGAAATCTAATGGCAAAAATCAAAGAAAAATAATAATTTAGATTTCGTTCATTGTCTAGTGTAAAATCAACAATTTATTTTATTTCCTAGACAAGTTTATCCTAGAGTTCATGCTTAATTGTTGATCTCTAACCCTAAGGAGGCAAAATGACCCTATAGAAGGAAGTTTCAAGGCCTTATCTAACATTTTATGGGCTGATTCAAGGCATTTCTCAAATCAGGAAATTAAATTGCAGCAATAAAAATTACATTTTGTGAAACCCTAAGTCTAGGATTTGGTGCTTCAAGGTGTCTTCTTACTCATACCTAGACTCTACTTTATTTCTAGATTGTTTACTCAAGCTTATCTTACATATCTAGAGGTGAATTTGATCTCTAATGTGTTAATAATTGTTTATCATTTACTTAGAGGTTTTATTTGGTGAATTCCAAGTGCTAACTTGTGAAACCCTAGAAGGATTCACCATCTAAATTGCAAGTCCTTGTTTGGTTTATGATTATACATCTTTAGAACTTGATTCTAAGTTCTAACACTTGTTTGGCTGTTATTTCATAGAATATCTCTTTCCCGAGTGGAAACATCCAAGACATCTTGCTCTCTTGTGCTTAATCTATCTCTTGGGTGGTGTTTTCATGATCTAAATCTGAAATTTCTGCATTTTTATTCATAAAACAGATTTAGAAGGTGAAGGATGCACTAAGTTTGTCCTCTCTTAGCATATAATAAAGTGGTAAACACAAGCACACATTGCACCTTTGATTTATGCTAAATGTCTTCACTCTTCGTGCCCTAAAGTAGCTTAAAGTGATTCTAACCTCATGGAAGTTTTATTTGTTGAGTGATATACTTAAATACAAATTTGAAATTGCTAAAATTGTTTATCTCACACATCAGATTTGGTATAGACATCCACTAGCTCCTAACCCTTTCTTTTGAGTGGATATAATTGTGGTTAATGCTATTGTTTCTAGTTGTATATCCTTAAAGCAATGTAATCACTTATTGGAATCCTTGTGCATGGTCTTGTTACATATATTGTGGATTCATTAGAGTAAATAATATGCTTGCATGGTTTTAATTCACTTGAAGAGGTTTACTTGCATTAATTGGGATGCCCCCCTTGGCTTCTAGGAGTTGGCCTAAAGTGCAAGGGAAAGTGTACTGAGGTGACAGTGGTGCACTTCCCACTTCCCATTTTGTTGTCTATTATCACGAGATTTGTACTTGTGCAAAGTCCACCACAAGATCCCCAAATCTTGCATAACAATAGAAGAAACTACCACTGTCACCTCAGTAGGATCTTCCCTCATTTTAGTGATGGAAGAGGTCCACCACAAGGGAGGCTTCCCTGGTGACCTCAAGGGCTCAAATAGCAAGTTTAGTAGCCAACCCTACCACCCCTTACCTTGATCACTGAATGGTTGGTCTAGGTTAAGGAAAGGATGAGGTTGTGAAGTAGTTTGTTGTACCTACCAGGAACAAGGGCACTTTCTAGCTTATTTATATCAACTTTCAAGCCAAAATATGCAATAATGACCTCTTCTAGACACTAGACAATTTAGTCATCTATGGCTGTTGCAAATTGCAGCGGTAAACCAGTCTTATAACAGCAATAAGTATTTTGCAACAACAAGATAAAGTGCTTAGAAATACCACATTTGACCATGGAAATTAAGCATACAACCAATAGAATATTATTCAATTGTTAGAAGTGATTTCTAAGTGAGTTAAGCCACCTTTAGATGAGTGTATGTAGCAAATAAATGTAGTTTTAGATGGTTGTAGAAAACCTTTATAAAAACAGCAAGAAATATAGTGAGTTTGTTAGGGTTAGAGTTAGTATAGTTAGTAGAATGCTTGAGAGTTTTGAGAGAGAGGCTTATCAATCAATTCACCACAAGAGTTGCTTCAAGATTAGTGTCTTTCTAGGGTTATGGAGTCTCCAATGCATCCAAGCTTGAAGGTTGATCTACTTGAAACCAAGAGGTAGGATTAAAACCCTAAGGTGCAGGCACATTTGGGCCTTAGGCTTTAGATCTTGAGGAGAAGGACGTCTAGGGTGCAAGTACATTTGGGCCCT
Source organism: Picea mariana (assembly GCA_032191745.1). NCBI lineage: Eukaryota > Viridiplantae > Streptophyta > Pinopsida > Pinales > Pinaceae > Picea > Picea mariana. The sequence goes on along the minus strand of JASDQU010305728.1, from coordinate 12,252 downwards.
AGAAATCGTTTCTCCCTTCTTGTAGCTTCAACTAGGTCAAAGATCAAATGTCTGGGGCTTTTAGGGTTCTAACCATAGCAAGGACAATTAACCAATTTTAAACAAATATAACCTTGTGAGAGGAAGAAGCACATATGTTCCTCTCTTAGGGTTTCAATTAACAAGACTTCTTGTAACAAAATAGCAATTTCACCATAAACATCAATAGCATAAACAAGAATCGCAGAAATTTACTTCATCCAAGAAACCAAGAGCATTTAAGTTTTTAACCCTAATTGCAGAAATATCCATCCAAAATCAGCCAACCATCCACAAAAGATCCTTTCCAAGCATAGTGCATGAGAGAGAAAGACTAGTAACCCCAAAAAGGGCGAAAATTTCAAAAGTAGCACCTCACAAATGGTGAGGGAATGATGATGAAAAAATAAAAGTGAGCGTTAGCCTTTTTATAGGAGGCTACCCTCACATGTTTGTCCACATAAATCATAATGAGCCACACGTGTGAGACGTCAATCCCTCTTGGGCAAGAAGGAGGCCTCCAAAGGCCACGTGACATCAATCTGGAGCATTGTGGGAGCAAGTGTTGTCTCTCCTCACCAATTGTCATGCCATGCATCATCAGTCTCCCAAGAAGTCACCAAACCCTAGCTACATCATACCCTAGAAGGTGACGTCATCACCAAAATAGGGCTAGCATCCAAGATCCAGCTGTTGCATCCAAGACCCTGGGAGTTGCATCTCGTCTATGCCATGTCTCTGACTCTCTGTTGTTGCAATGTCCCTGATCCTAGTGAAACATAATCTCTGGGGTACTCTACCCAACCTATGGGCTTCCATCCCATCTGTGTGCCACCATGATTGAATCTGATCCTACCAAGCCCATTTGTCCATCGTTCAATGTTCCAAGGGTGTGAGAATTGAGGTCGAAGGGTGGTAAGTCACTAGATGACCCACTGCTCTCCATCACACGTGCCAAAGTCCTACAAATAAAGGCATAACGTCTTGGGTACAAGCCCAAGACGGCTCTCAAAGAACCATGTCAGGGCCATCCAAGACAAATCAAAGTATAAAACATGGTTAGCCAAGGTTCATAAGAAACATTAGTCCTTAAAGCATGCAAAGTAAGTTGTAACTTAAGACATAAGCCATGTAAGACAATTCACTTCAGTACCACCTTCAAGCATCATACCAGCCTAACACCCCATGTGAGTTGCCAAGTTTAAGTATGGGAGGGCCTTCATCCAACCCTATTAGGTGTGCCACCTCGACAGGAAATAAAATAACCCAAATAGAGAGATAGGTCCTGAGGGAAGTAGGAAATAAAGAAACCCTTCAAGAGTAAGTGTGATAGTGATATGGTTTCAGGGCTTACTTCATGGCTTATGGTGTCATTTAATCCATTTCTATAAGCACCTTTGTGGAGGGTGCGCTTTCTCTTGAGTTACCTAATTCTTAGGTACTATTTTTTCCAATCCCTCTTAATCAACCATCTTATTAGTCCGCTTTATCATATTTGCAAGTCCCCTTTTATAAGGTTTCAAGCTATAGCATTGTTATTTTTGGGACTGGGGTGAGCATTTAAAGGGTAGAGCTCAAGTTGGGATTGGCTTTTGTTAGATCTTTACTATCATTCCTTTCTTTCTTTAACATCATTTTCTTATTCTTTTATTAGCAGCTGCAATCAACCTCTGGGCCTTCAACCCCTCTTCTCATGAGAGAATAGACCATGACCCATTATCGAAGTTTAGTACACTATCAAAGGGTCAAAGATTGAAAGTGTTAAGTATGGTGGGAACAAAACGTTACCTTTGTGAGTGCCCCCAGTAGTGCCCTTTTCCCTGGGCGGTGACATCATGGGACTAGGGCATAGAAGCTGACCACCAAGGTGAAACTAGGCAACTGACAAAATTTCCCAAACCAGTGATCCATTTTCCAAATTCAACCAAAGATCCTCATCCCCATGCCCGACAAATTAAGCACAACACTTTGTATAAAAAAAGGACTAACATACCACATGGTGACTGTTGGATAAGCATTTTGGATAAGTTTTGGGATATGCACTAGAAGAAGTCAAAGAAGAAAAGACAATTAGAAGGCTGGATACGCATTTTGGATAAGTTTTTGGATCTGCGCCAGAATAAGTCAAAAAAGAAAAGGCAGTTAGAAGATGGACCAGAGCACATGACAGGAGCAGACTTTGAGGAGTCAGAACACGTGACAGAGTAGCGTGCAAAAGGCGGAAAACGGTTATAGACCGTTGGACATTTTGTCCACTTTGTAACAGGCTAGCCCTAATTTTATATATAAATATGTAATGGGTTTTGGGTAGAGAGGTTTCGGAAAGTTAGTGAGTTATGAGGTTTCGGAATGTTCAAGTTTGGATGAATGAGGAGCAAACAGCGTTTTTGGTTAAGTGTTCGGATGTTGTGACTGAGGTTTTTGGAGGTAGGCTTGCACTGCAGCAAAACGACTAGGCAGGTTTGGGTAATGTTACTGTCGCATATTTTGTAGCGCAATGCGCAGCTGTAAGCAAATTTTCAATGACTAATAAAAGAAGCCAGTCGTTGTGGACGTAGCCCAAGTTGGGTGAACCACGTTAAACCTGTGTGTTGTGATGTGTTGTCTTTACATGTTATGATGTTTAATGTTATGGTACAATGATGATATATCATTAAGTATGTTGACTGTATGGTTCATGTTATAATGTTGCGCACTGATATAACTTTTAAAATGAATGAATGTTAAGTGGGAGAATGTCACGCATAGAATACACTAAGTGTTAAGTAATCGAAATTGCACACATGAGTAAATGGTAGTAAGAACATGAAGAATGTCTTACTTCCCCTCATCACTGCAAAACCTTGGTTCCTGCAGCCCCTCTAGATACCTCGGGTGAGACTTCACTTGCTTGCAGGTGATGCCGAAAGGGACGGTGTCTAAGGGTTTTGTTGATATTTTGATGATTAACCCTAGGTCTGCCCACTGCAAGCCAACAAATGGTTTCGTTGCTAGGACCGGGAACTATAATTGAGGGGAATGTTTTGGGGGATGAATAAGGAGGAGATCACCAAATGGCTAGAAAGGAAGCAGCGAGAATTTGCCAGAGAACAGAATAGGAACCCACGGCTTAGCGACAAACAGTTCTTGCAAAGCTATGTATTCACAGATCTTCATGAAATATTCTTTGGTGAATTTCTGATTATTTTGACAAAAAGGCTAGTGGAAAACGTTGGAAGATATAGAGTTGAGGCTCCCAGAAACTGGACCCCTGATCTGAATAGACAGTTGAATACAATAAGTAATAAGGTTTCTCGCGCAGTTGATTTCTAGTTGAATAGCACACTGGGGGGTTACATTACAGAGTTTGCAGTAGATTGTACCCAGTCTTATAGTGTTGTAGAGAGGGACTTTTTCAAGGGTCCGTGCGGAAGATATTTGAGAGCATTGTGTACCTAGATAAAAATCTTGTTGTGCGACAAGAATGTCATGAAGATGGAGTCTCATTGCTAAGCGCCTTCGTGCACATAGGAGGACTGGGGGGTGACCAGAGGATCATCTGAGAGTCGAAAGGATGAGTAAGGATTGGATGGACTAAGGATGTCGAGAGAGGAAGATACTGACTCAAACGGAGAGATTGGAGTATTGCACTATGGGAAAAGGTTTAGATATAGTGAGAAGGAAACTATGGCTGAGAGAGAAGAGAAGCACATAGTATTTGAGAAAAGAGACCTCTGTGCAGTATTTCAAATCACACCGTACAGAGAAAGGAAAGAGAATGAAAACGATCCTCAGTGCAGTCCAAGAAGAAGGAAGTCCATCTCATATCGAAATCTGTCGAACCCACAATCTCATGTGTGTCACCTAGGACTGAAGCAGAAACCGGAACATTGTCAACAGCGATTGTAGTTAGTGGAGGAAGTCAAAATAGTAGCCAGAATAGTGGGAGTAGCACAGCAAACCAGAGTCAGTCGGCATCACCGAAGGTAAGTAATACGCAGAGTACAATGGCAGGAATAGAAAATACACTAAGAATGCCTAAGTTTCAGGGAGCAGGTTCGGAAGACCCTGAGAAACACTTGTTTGTGTGCGACACGATATGGACTGCGAAGAATGTCCAGGACGAGGCGACGAAGATTGCGCATTTGGCCACGATGTTCAAAGGTCGTGCACTGCTATGGTATATGAAGTATCATACTACTACACCGGTCGGAGAGTCAAAAACTTTGGTAGAGATTAGACAAGCGTTGTTAAAGGAATTCTAGAAGCCAAAATCCAAATCGCAATATATTACAGAGCTGAAAAAGATTAAGCAAGTACAGAATGAGACAGTGTGGGATTACGAATAGAGATTTAAAGATGTGATGGGTCGATTAACCTTTCAAATTCCTAACGAGCACCATCAAGAATGGTTTATTGCAAATCTATTGCCACACATTTGTTGTCCATTGACACAGCAAAAGGTCACGTCGCAGACAGATCCGCTAGAAATTGCAATGAAGTTGGAAGCATCTCCTGTAGGAGATAGCGCAGGTATGGCAAAGGTACAGTCATAGTTGGTTGCGCTGAGAATTCAATTGTCAGAGATAATGAAGGAAAAGGTAAAATGTGAACACATTTGGTGCATTACATGTAAGACAAAAGGCCATAGAAAGGAAGAATGTCCAGCATTTGTGCAATATATGGCCACAGGAGAATCGAACCCTTTGGAAAGAGGAGTAGGTTATTGCGAGATATGTAAGACATGGGGACATCATCCGACTCTTTGTCCCTTACTGCAGAAGTACCAGAGTACACCCAGGCAGTTATTTTGTAATTTTTGCAAATCAGTACGCCACGATGAAAAATATTGTGGCGCATTCGATTTAATGAGAGAGCACACTTCAGATGCGTATAGAATCCAAGAGGAAAATGTTGCAGCAGAGGGAGGAGTTCCACAGTACAACACTTCGAGAGGTTTCAACTAGGATGGACGAGGAGGATTCGACAAAGGTCGAAGACGTGGTGGATTTGGTCAAGAAGGCAGAGGACTAATAATTTGTTATAACTGCAATCAACTAGGACATTTAGCGAGAGATTGCCCGAATTCTAGCACGACATATTTTTCTATGGATTGAATGTTGGCGTAGGCTCAGCTGCTTCCTTATCCATTGCTCCACCCCTTTTCCTTTATCTCCTTCCTTACTTGTTGATAGGTTTCTTTTTCTTTCTGCAGATTGAATGATGGCATAGGCTCAGTTGCTTTCCTTATCCATTGCCCCACCCCTTTTCCTTTTTGTCACATATGGCCCAGTTCTCATTCCTCCGCGCATAACAGCTACTACTCTGGGCTGATCGGTGCGCTCCTTGGTTGCTATCATCTACAGGTTTTGGTTCTCTTGCAAGGTTCTGGTTCTGAAGCAGAAACTGGAACGTTGTCGAGAGAGAGCTTGCACAAGTATACAAGGATGAGCGACTCAAAGGATCATGTTGCGCGATGTACTACAATTTGGAGACAAGTGTCGAAGCAGGAATAGATGCACAAGTTCATACATACACTGGAGACAATTCCCAGGAACTGGTACCTAGAGCTAGAAGTGCACAGAGGGACAACAGACTGTGAAGAGCTTGTTATCCCCACTTTTAGGAATAACTAGGAGATTATGTCTCGAGGCCCGCAGGTCCCAGACATGGAGTACCGAGAACCAGATCGACTTAGGCATGGCCCTGGAGGGCCCACCTTTTCTCCCTTTCAGCGCCTCTACTTTGCCAACAGCAGCAGCATCCATCACCATCGGCTTGGTCTTGTGTCAGAGAAGGTTCTTGCTCCATGAGGTAATGAGTCCGGGTATCATGGTATGTGTCACTCTGATCCTCAAAACCTTTGAATATGTGCATTTAATTCCTTTTATTTCTAACAAATGCTTGGATCTTATACTTGTCCACTTAACCATGTCTGGGGAGGATGGCAGGATGCCCTAGCAAGCCTGTGCCCGTAGGTTTTGGTTTGCCACTGGGGGGGTTTCTGAAAAGCCATCGTCCACTCCTTTCATATTACCACTTTTTCATCCTGCTTCCCACTCATCTACCCCATCTCATTTGTCCAAGCATTGGGTTGGCCAATCATTTGAGGGTTGCACCTTACCTTGTAGGAAGAAGGGGCTAAAGGCCCAGAAGGTAAAAGCAAGATGGCAAAAGATAAAAGACTAAAAAATGAAACCTCGAGATGCTTGGCCCAGGGATCCCCGAGAAAGAAATAAAAGGCTTCTCGGCAAGAAACAAGGGGGACCCATAAAAATAATAAAACAAGACTTAGTCAGAGGAATGGGGGTCTCATCACAAGCCAACCTATTAGGTCCATGGGTACCTAGCAGTATGACACTACTAGCAGTTGGTTACCACGCCAGGGTAGTGACTCTTGGTTGCATGGCCAAGAGAAAGGGGGTCTCATCACGAGCCAGCCTTCTCATTTCTGTGAAAGTACTTGTGGGTAACGCTGTCACCACTGGTCACCACACCAAGGTAGTGTCCCTTGATTAGCTTCTTGAAGAAAAAGCGATAAGAATAAAGAATAAAAGGCATGAATGGGCTTGGAAACAATTGCATCCAGGACAGGTGCAGCTCGCCTTCTACAAAGGCACCCACAGGTAAAGCTTTGCATTCCCCTACTTTCACTTCGCCCATTGTCAGGACATCCCTTATCCACATCACCCACTTACATGGCTTAGATTTAGTCTTTTCTGAGAACTTTCCTTTTCCAGTGGACACTAGCCCAATAGGACGCCCTGTCACTTTCCCCAGACTTGTATTGTAGGCTTGTATAATGTCTTTGAGCTTTTAACTGGGGTAATAGGGGTTTTATGCACATGTTTAATAATATTGATGATGAGATGTGATTGACATTGCTATGATCCCTGTGACTTATGAGCCCATGGAGGGCGTAGTTGTTGATGTGCAAGATCATGCCCGACGGACAGGTACATGTTGGACAGGTACACATGGGGAGATGATCAGTTCGGACCTCCATGGGGCTGAAGAGCCCACCAGATGGATGTTGAGATCCCAGCAGGGGGCACAAACAGGACAGAGGGGTTTGCACCAGACAGAAGGACTTCTTGCAGAGGCACCCTGGCAGAGCTTGACCTAGGGGGATTGTGCCCTTTTCAGTGGAACATTGGCCTTGGAAGGCCTAGGACGTCACCCAAGAGGTTCATGACATCATCCTTTCTTCATGAGCATTTGGGCAGATGGACAGGGCAGTTTGGCACGTGTGGCAGCTTGGAGAAGCCCAAGGAGGGCTAACGTTTTGCTTCAGGAGGCTGCATTTGCCCTCAAAGGGGCTAACGTCACCCTAGAAAGGGGATGACGTCCTTCTATTGCTTGATTAGTGTTTTAATTTAAACATTTAATGTAAAACAGTATGATTTTAGTATTTTGGCCTTGTCGGCCTTTTTATGATCTAAAAAGTAAAATTAGGTCATTGTACTGTATAAATTGAGGGTTTTTACCTTCATTTTTTCATCATCTCTCACTCACCACTTGGTGAGGTCTGAAATTTGCCCTCCTTAGGGTTATTGGCTGAAATTGTGAGGCGCACTTGTTGAAGGAAGACTTTCTTGGCATATTTTAGCATTTCTCTTGGTGGACGGTATTACAACTAGGGTTTTGCTATGTGATTTCTTGGTTAAATGTAAGTGAATTTCTGCAAAACTTCTTGATTGAATGGTTGTAGTGTTATTTTCTTGCATTTATTATTATAACTTGTTGAATCAAACCCTAGGTGACAAGCGCACATTGAAGTTCCTTGTCTCATGTCCCTACCAAGGTTTTAAGCCATTTTATTTGCTGGAGTGAGATAGAGCCTTGCCTTAGCAACACTCTATTCTTTCTTTCTAGCCTTTGAATTGTTGAAGAGGATAGAGCCTTGCCATAGAAACACTCCATCCATCTTCTTCCATGCTAGTTGTTTTTCTTATTTGTTGAGCTAAGAATGAGAAAACGCATCAAGGCCTGGTTCCCCTACACCTTGGTGAGCCGATTTTCCTTAGGGTTTGCCTGGTAAAGCCTTGCCATAGCAACACGTTACTTGCAAACCTTTTTGTCTTAGTTTTATGCAATCTTTTGAGCTAGCCGTTTTGCCATTAAGCTAAGGAAGGAGGAGAGAGCACTGAGGCCTAGTTCCCCTACACCAAAGTGAGCCTCTCTCCCCTAGGGTTTCATCCTTGAGGCCTTTCCATAGCAACACCTCAAGGTTTAACTCTCTTGTCCTTAGTCTTTACCGTTATCATTTGATCCTTCAGCTTTTGCATCCTCCTTTTGACTCCATATACCTTAGGAACGCACTGATCTAAGGCCACATGTGTTGAGTAACTTGATCATACAAATTCCAATACCTTTGAACAAACCCTAACCATACTAACCCTAGCCTAGACTAACTCTGCTAACCCTAGTGTTGTCATCATCTTTCTTGTGCTATAAACACCTTTGTGCAGCATCTATTTGTCTTTAAGCAATTGAATGGTTAGCTAAGGCGTTGTTTCTAAAGTGTTGATATTGTTACATTGAATGCCATTAGCATTTATTGTGAAGTAATATTGTAATCATTGCTATTGTACAACTTTGATTTGCTTCATCAATAATATTGTTTATCAATTTGCTTATTATCATAAAGTCATTTGATTATATGAAGTACTAACCAGCAAGCAAGCTTGCATACGTAGTTATATTGTTGCTTTGTTCTCGAGCAGGGATACTTCTTGGTTGTACTCTGGTTATCTTTATTGGCCATAGGTCGGACTTTCTAATCAGGTGGTGACTTGTGAGGGGGAAATTATCCTTTAGCTCTTAAGCCCTTTGCCTTCTCAAAACCCCAGGTCATCGGGGACGTCTCCTCTGGGCCTTACCTCCCTAAATAGAAAGAACCTTCCCATCGAGGTGACAGTGGGTGGGATTGGTTCAGTTACGCCAGTTTGACCTCTTTTCATCCATCTACTATCCAAACTACAAACTGTGCGATAACAGAGCTTACCCGGAATTTTAAGGTAACGTTTAACTTTGAAGATGAGTCATCTTTAGTAGATGCAGCTTTACAAGTCATTAGAAATAAAAAATTTATGGAAGAAGGTCAAATAGAAATAGTACCTGCATGTAGTGCACACAAAGAGACTGCGACAGTCCATGAACTATTGGAATGTTAAAATGTTACTGGGGAGGACCAAGAAGAAGAAGACCCAAGAAATGTATAGGTACCAAAGACTAAAGGGGAGCGCGATGTAGTAGGCCCAAAGCTTGAATCCGATGCATATGTGAAGCCCTTAAGAGTGCACAAAGTGAACATCGACACGAAGGAGAAACCGAAGTTTGCAAATATTGGTGATTACTGGAACAATGAGACCGTGGAAAAGATTGCAAACCTATTGCACGAGTATCAAGATCTCTTTCCGACAACCTTTTCAGAAATGAAGGGAATAGTTGGGGAATTGGGCGACATGAAGATTTTGTTAAAACTAGACACTAAGCTAGTAAGACAGAGACCTTATAGATTGAATCTGAAGTACAAGGAAAAAGTGAAGGCAGAGCTTGACAGAATGATAGAAGCTAGTATCATTGAGCCCGTCGCAGAGTCCAAATGGATTAAGTCCCATGGTGGTTCAAGATAAGAAAACAGGGGGTATTAGAATTTGTGTAGATCTAAAGAAGTTGAACGATGCATGTTTGCATGATCCGTTTCCAACCCCCTTTACAAACGAAGTGTTACAAAATGTAGGAGGGCGGGAGACCTACTTGTTCACCGATGGATTTTCAAGATACCATCAGCTAAAGATTGTGTCAGAAGATAGACATAAGACGGCATTTGCGACAGAATGGGGAAGCTTCCAATACACAATGATGTCGTTTGGGTTAAAGAATGCACCTGTTGTGTTTTCTAAAGTAGTTGTTGTAGCCTTTAAGGAGTTTATTCATAAGTTTCTTGAAGTGTACTTAGATGATTGGACTGCATTTAGCCTATTGAAAAACCACATAGAAACTCTAAGGTTGATGGTTGATAGAGGTAGACAATATCAGATATCGTTAAACTTGAAGAAATGTATTTTTTGCGCACCATTTGGGATATTGTTAGGTCATGTGGTATGCAAGCAAGGTTTGTTGGTTGATCCTGCCAAGATAGCAGTAATTGTTAATTTGTCGCCGCCTAAATCAATGAGATAGTTGAGAACAACTTTGGGTCATACAAGATATTACTGGAAATTTATTAAAGGTTATGCGCAGATTACAGCTCCAATGGAGAAGATTTTTAAGAAAGAAGCTAAGTTTGAATGGAATGAAGACTGTCAACAGGGTCTGGATGTATTGAAGCAAAAGTTAGTCACTACACCCATTCTGGTGTTACCGGATTGGCAGAAAGAGTTTCATGTTCATGTGGACGCATCGCCGATAATGCTCGGTACAGTGTTATCCTAGCCAGGAGATGGAGAATTAGACCATCCAATTACTTTTGCTTGCAGGAAGTTATCGATTGCTAAGAGGAATTACACGACAATCGAAAGGGAAGGCTTGGCAATGGTTTATGCCTTCCAGAAGTTCAGACACTATTTGTTGGGGTTTGTTGGGGTCCCATTTCAAGATGTATACAGACCACTCTGCACTGCGATATCTAGTGAACAAGCCAATGTTGGGGGGCAAAATCTGTAGATGGTTATTGTTATTCCAGGAGTATGATTTCAAAGTTATTGTGAAGCCAGGGAAACTGAATGCGGGACCAAACAATTTGTCGTGGATACTAACAGGAGAAGATGCAGGGAACCCAAATGATAGTTTACCAGATGCGCATTTATTCTTAGTTCAGATGGTAGACGACCACTTAGCAGAAATTGTCCAATATTTGAGCATAGGAGTGACTCCATCTAATATGATAGTAGCACACAAGAAGCAACTTGTGGTCAAAGCAGTGGATTATCAGTTGATCGCAGGAAATTTATACATGTCAGGTGTAGATGGGATACTGCGACATTGTGTGCTAGAACATGAAAGACCAATGATCCTGGCAGAGGGGCACAATGGAATTGCACGAGGTCATTACGCAGGAAAGGCTACAGCGCAGAAGATCTTGTGCGCAGGGCTATAGTGGCCTACCCTCCACAAGGACGCGAAGGAATACAGCCAGAGTTGCGACATTTGCAAGAGAGTAGGAAGATCGTCGTGAAGGGATGAGATGCCTTTGAATCCGCAAGTCACTTTGAATGCGTTTGACAAATGGGCAGTGGACTTTTTCGGACCAATAAACCCACTAGTGAGGAGATCAGGAGCTAGGCACATAATTACTGCGACGGACTACTTGACAAGATGGGCAGAGGCAGAACTAGTTACAGATTGCAACACGGAGATAGTTGTGTGGTTCTTATTTGAGAACATAGTTACAAGGTTTGGGTGTCCTAAAGTACTTATGAGCGACCAGGGGACTCACTC
>JASDQU010305727.1:60016-84766 GCA_032191745.1 Picea mariana | reverse complement strand
GGAGGAGAGTTACAGGTGCAACTGCTGCAACAACTAGTTTTCAGTGTTGGCTTGGATTATCTCTTGGCTAGGGTTTGGACTATCTGATCAGCTATTGTTGGTGCACTATCCTTGGAGGAAGATGCGCTACACCTTGTTTGGCTATCTAGCCTAGGGTTTGCTTCCAGAGTAATTCTTTGTCAAGGTTAAGGTTCTCGAAGGGTGGCTTCGGCCTATGGTTGGGTGACGAGGGTATTTTCAATGGTAAAACGAGCACAATCTTTTGTATTCTAACAAAGGTTATTCTAGATTTCGTTATCAACAATAAAATGAAGCGAGGTCCCCTTCACCCACATATATGAATGAAAAAGGCGCTCCCCCTCTTCAAGATTAGTTGGTTCTTCTGGTTGAATTGTTGTGGTCACAACAGTAGTAGTGAGGTCTGCATCGATGATCTGTTTTCTACCAATATTTTCTAAATCAGATTCCAAATCAGTGTTCGTCTCCTTGTATTTGATCTTAGCCACCAATGACTGTTTTGAGCGACATTCATCGATGTTGTGCCAGGGGATTTTTTGGAAATCGTACCATTTTCCATTGTCCTTCTTCATCTTTTTGTTACCCTTCTTTTCATGTGGCTTGGACTAGTTTTCTGAAGGTTAGTTGTTAGGGTTTTCTTTACCTTACTTTGGTTGTTGCGGATTTGGAGACTCGAACTCCCGCTTGTTATGGTGCTTTAATTTATGCTCAATTCTAACAACATATCGATAAGAAGAACCCAATGATGAGATGTCCAGAAAATCCATTTCATTTTGGTTGTATCTGGGTAGATCCCCACGATATTTCAAAACCATATGTTGCTCGGAGTCTTTGATATTCATCTTAGAGCCCCACGGTATTTCAAAACCAGATGTTTCTCGGAGTCTTTGATATCTAGCTTGGTGCACAAGGTATGGAAGTTATTGGTGAACTTCAGAACCTCTTGGCCCCTCTCTTGTCATAGTGTGGTCCATCTCCTGCACTGTTCATCATAGTTTCCAACTGGGTAATAATGTTCCTTGACCGCATCCACAAAAAATACCAAATGGTCTCGACCCCATATATTCCAGACTCCTCTGTGGAAATTTTCTCCCCGTAAGTTTCCCACCAATGTTTGACATGGGGGAGATCCTTAAGGAGTGTGAAGATGATATTTTCCCTATCGGAGAAATTATAAATAGATAAATAACCTTCTAGCATATTTAACCTTTTTTCTAGGGAATTTGCATCTATCTGTCCTTCAATTAGGGGAATATCAAAATTAACTTGAAAGGTGAGGTGCCTCCAAAGTCGTTTCTTAACGAATACACACCTGTTGTTATCGGTAGGCGTTGAAGGATGTGGGAAACATTCTCCATTAGTTGGTCCCTCTCTCGCATGAGAGCTTGCTCAAGCAATAGATTTATAGAATCTTTTGCTCCACCATTCTTATTTTCTTCCTCTGATCCAGGTGAATATCGATGGCCACCCACCTTTTCCAACTAGCTCAAAATTGTTTTTTGAAAATTTTGGTAATTTACTATTTTTAGCAGTTGTTTGGGTCATGAAACTTCTAGAGCCGTTTTGAGGCCCTAAACAACGTTTTTTGGGAAAACGAGGAGTAACATGGAAGTTACTTCGATGTTTCTCACACAAAAGTTGTAGTCCTTGGATAGATATTTCTAACGAGGTATTGAGCATGTCAAATGGAGATCGTATGCAAAATTTACGACCCGAGGAAGTTGATGTACTGACTTACCCAAACGGGGCCCACATGACTTTTGGCACTTCATCTCCTAGGGTTACTTTTTTGGATGTCTAGGGTTTTTGACATTCCTGTTTATTGTAAAAATTCCTTGAAAGCCTCATTGTAACCATGTTCCTGCAAATGAGCATAACCATCACATCTCTTCTCAGAGATAAGGTGCCACCATTCCAACAATATTATTTCTTGCTGCATTTTACAGTTTCAAATTATTTCCTTATTGAATAGAAAACCAATTTTACTGTATCTCTGTTATTTTGTGTTAAGCACCTGTTAATAATCTATAGTCATTTCGTTATGCTCATAAAATCTGGATCAGTGGTATCAAAGAAAAGATGGATAGTATTAGGACAACCAGTCCAAGCCACAAGCAAAGAAGGACACCGGAAAGACAAAGAATGTGTTGTGTGGGCGATTGTGCATCAAACAACAATTTGATACCCCTATCTTATGGAATCTTGGAATCACTTTAAACTATAAAATATCCTACTTGGGTGAACACATTAATCTTGATCACACTTTTTGGCAAGGGACCATGTGAAAACAATGAAATCGATACCTCAATCAAGGTAATTTTTAGGCCCTCAATTGAGTTATTAATAGAGTCCTCAATAAATGTCCTTTCGCGTAATCTTAAATCCTCTACCAAGGTCCTAGTCTGGGTTAAATAAACCCTTGATTGTGGTATAGCATCGATCAAGGGTATGGAGCTCAATCAAGATAATATCTCAATCGAGGGTAACAATCTCAATCGAGCTCCTTTTTTATACATAAAGAAAAAACATGCCCATAAGGACCTTTTCCACATTTCACATGACACAAAGAGGTTAAGGAGCTTGATCAAACATTGAAGATGAAAACAACATTTGACCACGTACCTAGCCAACCTACAATATAGCATCTAGCCCAACGATTTGGATTATTTTCGGCACAAAATGAGAGTGGAGATATAATAAAGAATTGTACAAAGATATATCAGATATCCAATAACATAACATAGATATATCAAAGATATAACCATAAACACATAGATATAGTAATACACAATTTCTATTAATGAGCGAAATGTACAAAAATGTAGAAATAGAGAGTGAAAGACTCACTAAAATGGTGGCAGTTTATATCTCAAAAGAGATGTGACGGCTACTCACATTCACAAGAAGATGATTGTTAAAATGAGACTCCAAAGGCATTTTTAACATAAATAAAATCCAAAACCCTAACCCCATAAGATGAAAATCCAACTATTTTATGGACCCCGTTTTGGGTAGTTTGGTGTATCAAGTTCCCATGGGCCTAACTTTGGCATACGACCTCTATTTGGGGAGAACCATAGCTCATTGGAAAGGTATAGATGATTATATTCATTTTGGTGGATCAATGAGAGCCTTTGACTGTCATTGAGGTACTTGATCATGAAAAAAAAAAATTGGCCTCCAAATGGCCCTAGAAGTTTAGGAACCGAAAAACTGCTAAAAACAGTAAGTTACTAGAAAATTGTTTTAAGCCGGTTGGGATAGGTGGATGGCCACCGATATCCACCTGGATCAATCCTCCCTCCTTAGGAAGAAATGGCCTCCATTTTGTTGAGTTCCCAGAGGAGAGGGGAAAGTGTTTGTTGAATTTGAACCTTAGTGAGTTGTTTTCCTTATTGAAGAAGTTGTGTTGCTTGGTTTGTTGAAGGTTGTCGAGAACCTAATGTTGGAAGGGTTGGAACTTTTTAACTAGTCAAGCTACCTAAGATGACTATGTGAAGAAGGAATCTTTACGCTTTGTTTCCATCCTTTTGACCTTATTAAAAAGTGCTTGGACCAAGACTATTGTAGTTGCAGTGTCCTTCTGTTCACCTTTTGAACAGATTGTGAAGAACATGAATTTTGTATTATGAGATAATACCTTGTGGCATTGTTTAGGTGGTACATTATTTGGAACTACCTCTGGTATCTTGTAGAGATGGCCCCCAAGAGTAACAATGACACTACCGGGTCAAGACTCATAAATAGCATGATGCTTACACATATATGGTTGGCCCAAAAGAACATCACATACATCCATCAGGGAAACATCACATAGTACCTCATCCTTGAAGGGTTGTATGTCATATGACAATCGACATTTCTCACTAACATCGAGATATTGTCCCTTACAAAGCCACCCGATGTTGTATGGTTGCAGGTGTGGTGATGTCTACAGTCCCAACTGTTTGAGGACCTCTACTGAGATGAGGCTATTATGGCTTTCATTATCAACAATCAAATGCAACAAGGTCCCCTTCACCCATATCTGTGAATGAAAAATATGTTTCCCCTCTTCAATATCTGTTGGTTCTTCTGGTTGAATTGTTGCGGTTGCAAGAGTAGCAGTGGGGTCTACGTTGATGATCTGTCTTATACCAGTATTTTCTAAATCAGATTCTGGATCAGTGTTCGACTCATTGTCTTTGATCTCAACCACCAATGATTGTTTTCATCGACATTCATCGGTGTTGTGCCAGGGGATTTTGTGGAAATCGTACCATTTTCTAGTGTCCTTCTTCATCTTTCAGTTACCCTTCTTTTCTTTTGGCTTGGACTAGTTTTCTGAAGGTTGGTTTTTAAGGTTGTCTTTACCATACTCTGGTTGTTGAGGATTTGGAGACCCGAACTCCCGCTTGTTCTGGTGCTTAAATTTATGCTCAATTTTATCAACATATCGATAAAAAAAACCCAGTGATGAGACGTCCAGAAAATCTATTTCAGTTTGGATGTATCTGTGTAGAGCCCCATCGTATTTCAGAACTAGATGTCACTCAGAGTATTTGATATCCATCTTGGTGCACAAGGTATGGAAGGTATTGGTGAACTTCGAAACTGCTTAGCCCCTCTCTTTTCGTAGTGTAATAATGTTCCTTGACCACATCCACAAAAAATAACCAAGTGGGCTCGACCCCATATATTCTAGACTCCTCTGTGGAACTTTTATCCCAGTAAGTTTCCCACCAATGTTTGACATGCGGGAGAGCCTTAAAGAGTGTGAAGGTGATCTTTTCCATGTTGAAGAAATTATAAATAGAGAAATAACCTTCTACCATATTTAACCAATTTTCTAGGGCTAGAAGGTTATTTCTCTATTTATAATTTCTTCGACATGGTTAATGCGAGCAATCGTCACATGGTTATAATTTAATATAAAATGGTTAAATTATAAATATATAAATAACCTTCTATCCCTAGAAAAATTATAAAAAGAGAAACATGCTAGAAATAACCTTCCTGCAAATGTGAGTAGTTGTCACATCGAAATACAAGAATATTGAAATTAACTTGTAACTTGAAAGGTGAGGTGCCTCCAAAGTGGCCACTTAATGAATACGCGCTTTTTGTTATCGGTAGGCATTGAAGGATGTGGAAAAAATTATCCATCATTTGGTCCCTCTGTCGCATGAGAGCTTGCTCAAGCAACATATTTATAGAATATTTTTCTCCATCATTCTTCTTTTCTTCCGCCATGGAGGGTTTCTTGGGTGTGCGAGAGATATGATCAAGAGATACAAGCTCGAGACCCAACTTTCTATACTCGAACCTTGTTAGGGACATGCACTGACAAACGATCAAGAGCAATCTACTCTTATACCACTGATCCAGATTATTTTCAGCACAAAATGACAATGGAGATATAATAAAGAAATTATAGAGAAATATTAGATATCCAATAATACAGCATAGATATAACCATAAACACAGAGATACAATAATACACAATTTCTATTAATGAGTGAAATGTACAAAACTGCAGAAATACAAAGTGAAAGACTCGCTAGAATGGTGGCATCTTATCTCTGAGAAGAAAAGTGACAGCTACTCACATTCGAAAGAATATTATTGTTACAATGAGGCTCCAAAGTCATTTTTAACATAAAGAAAATCCAAAACCCTAACCACCGAAGTGAACAACCAACAATTTTGTGGACCCTGTTTTGGGTAGTTTGGTGTATCAACTTTCCGGGGGCGTAACTTTGGCATATGATCTCTATTTCGGGTGCACGATATCTCTTTGGAAATGTATTGACGAGGATATTCATTTTGGGGGATAAATGAGAGCCTTTGGCTATCATTTAGGTGTTTTATCGTGAAAAAACATTTTTAGGCCCTCAAAATGGCCCTAGAAGTTTAAGAACTGAAAAACTGCTAAAAATAGTAAGTTGCCAGAAAATTGTTTTGAGCTAGTTGGGATAGGTGGGTGGCCACCGATATCATCCTGGGTCACCCAAGAGGCATAAATCTTCTTTTAATAAATTATAAAAACAATTTAATCAAAATTTCAATCCAACGATAGTTATGTTGTCGTATTTTAATTTTTTTGTATCAAACAACAATATTTATGCATTAGCAAGCAAAAATGTTGCAAGTATTTTTCCAATCCTCCAATAATGTAGAAAGGATTGAAAATAATCCATTGGTACATGCTCAAAAATAAAACCAACAACGTAAAATTTCCCCCAAAAAAATTCAATTTATTTAATTTCAAATAATCCATTGACAGTGTAAACATTGCCCATTTTTTCCCGGACATGTTTTGGAAAACATAAATGTTGCAAAAAAAATCGCAATCCTTCAATAAAACACAGAGGATTGAAAATTATTAACCCCTATAAATCATTGAAAACTAACACCTATAAAACACTGCAAGCACATGTTACTGAGTGGAGATATAATGAAAAATTGAAAAAAAACAATGCTACTAATGAGCATCAGGAAAACACAACAATCAACTTGTTTATCACCATTGTTCACATGAAATGACACTTTCTTAGGTAATTAAATGACAACTATAATATATTGTATATGTTAAAACAACAATGATCATGATGTTGATCGAGACACATGAACCAAGACTGAGCAAGAAAAAAAAGGATGGGATTCTATTCCACTTATTTATAAGTCAACATTAATCATTGGGGCCCATATCCATATGATATAGATCCTCCTATTTTGGCCATGTGCCACCACCCATAGAATCAAGACAAAGCTCTAAATATGTTAATCCTTATTATGTATCGACTTGACATATTTTCTCGTGTTGAGTCAATTAACCCACGAGATCCAATTCTAGTGGCACCCTCCCATCAATTCCTTTAAGTTTTAGCCTTACGACCATACTCCCCTTGAAACCCAAATGCTCTGATTTCTCATAAGGTGTTGGTGGAATCTTTAGAGAAAGATCCATTAATCCCTAGTGAGCATAATTTATGGTTGAGACTCTGACAATATTTGATCATCTTTAAGCCGACAAATTCCAATCTTGATTCATGAGCCCCATATTTTTATTTATTGTCACTACCATTGATCTATAAACTACCATGACATTCCACTAGACAATTCGTCACAATAGATCTTAATAAAATATTGAAATATTTACTTTGAAATATAATTTCCTTTAGATCTCAAATCCTTTAATTATTGGTTTTCTACTTAAAATGTATTAAATAGTCAAAATGAGATAAATAGAGAACATAAATAAATACTCACACACCATACACAAGTAAACATAATATATAACATAGGAAACCAAATAAAAGAGAAAACCCAGCTAGAAGGTGAGGTCGTTGTGCTCTCTTTTCTTCAAATGCAAGTAGAAAGAAAGAGGCACTCACAGTGGAGTTTCCTTTGACATTGTGGCATGTATGGATGCTACAAAATCTCTCCTCCTATGTTATTTTCTCAAAACACCACTCCTTGGTGCTCTACTCAAATATAAAACAAATAAAATGTTAAATAATGGAACCCCTTCTCCTCCTAGTGTCCCAGTATTTAAGATTGCTCGATATCCATCTAGTTGTAGGGTTTTGACTTCCCCAACCCTCAATTTTGATAAGGTTATAGACCTTATAGAATCATATTGAAATTCCACACATGGTTGGCCCCATATGCTTGAGTAATGGGGGCTGACATGGAATCCACTCGTACCATGGTGATCAACATGGTAGGTCAACTTGGTAGAGGAATAACTTTTGCATATGATATTTGATTGACATGATGTTTGTATTGTTGGAAAGGTATTGATTTGTATAATAACATCAAGGGGTCCTACCTAAATCCAGGAAAATTTTGATAGCAAAAAATATAGATTGATGCCTCAAAATGGCTCCAAAAGGTTTCAAATTGTTAGGGACCTAACCTCCCTAACCCCTCATGGAGGTAGAATAATATATTTTCCATGTAATAATGGCCAATATTAATAAGTCCTAGTAACAAGGAAGAATAAGTCAAATGTAAGAACATCTAATATAAGATTTTGCTTCTAGAAGATCTTCTTCTAGATTGTTCTTTTGATAGATAGATTTAGTATAAATAGGAGTCAAGGGCATGAGAAGTTTTGTCTTGAGAATTATTGTAATAGAGAACTACTCTGTTGGAGGTTTCCCCCTCGAAGAGACAAGTGAACATTGTTTCCTATCGATAAAGGTATTATTTTGGTGTTGTGGTTTCATCTATTGTGTTTTTTTCTTGTTATTCTCTGCAATATTTATGTTTTCATCTATTATAATAGATATGGTACCTTACACAAACCCCAATTTTCTAAATTAAGACATGCCATTAAAATGACCCTGCGAGTTGATTCCTCTAAATTTTTCCACTCTAAAATAATTGAGATAGAGGGAAAATAATAGAATAATCCAATCCAAATCAACCATGACATGCCAGGATTGGGTAATTTCTAGAGCTATATATTCCTTGGATGTGGTAGTCATTTCTTAGGATCTCTTTCTAAATCAAACCATAAATCTCCATCACCCATTGCCACCATTGTAGGCCTCTATCCTACCATCAAAATTTGATAGGGAAGAAAATTGAATGAAGCATTGCCAATGTAGGGGTCATCTGAACCATCAAGTTATTGTGATTCACCAAAGAAGTGGGAAATCCCAAGTTGTCTTTTTATCTAATAAATGTATCCCTTCCAAAGAGTCGAGACTTGGTGCACGTGTTAGATCTAGAATTAGTATGGTTATTCAAGTACAATAAGGTACCATCAAAGAAACTATAATTGATTTAATGATCCATCCACATTTTCACATTCTAAATTAGTTCATACTTAGACATGCATGGATTAATCTTTGAGACAACCATATGGCTACTAGAAATATCAATCAAGTATCATCCAAACACTTCAAGTGTTAGGGTCCTAACCTCCCTAACCCACCACGCAGGTAGAATACTATATTTTCCATGTAATAAAGGATGACATTAGCTAATAAGGCCTATTTAATAATGTGAAAAAGTCTAATGTAAGAAGACTTATTAGAAGCTTCTTCTTCTAGAAATATTTTCCTCTAGAATGTTCTTTAGAAGACAGAGTTAGTATAAATAAGAGTAGGAGGCATGAGAAAGCCTTGTCTTGAGAATTATTGTTATAGAGTGTTTCTCTGCTAAAGGTTTCCCCCTCAAATAGACAAGTGAACAATTCTTCTTATCAATAAAGGTATCATCTTTGGTGTTGTGATTCTCTACATTTTTTTTTTCAATTGGTATTTGTTGCAATATATATGCTTTATGCTTATTATAATAAATCTAGTACCTAACAAGTATTATTAGAGCACTTTCCTTTGCGGGAACTATGGGAATTTTTTTTTCCAGGGTAGAGATGTGTAATATGAGTGTCTTCAAAGCACAAAGATCTGTCGTTCAGCGAGTAAAACTATAGTGGGGAAAACTACACGCAAGAAATATAGACAGTTTCATGGGGTTACTTAAAACATGCATTTCACCTTATTGGAAGCCTTTCTAACCCATGTTGGTACCCTTCGAGTAGTACCGCATCAAACATAATCTCTACAGGACCATCACTCCGATGTACCATTAGGTATATCGAGAGTCCCCTAGGTCTCTTGAAACTACCTCTAGATCAATCGATTGGTTGCCTGACTGATATAATGACATCGAGAATAGAACTTGAGAATATACTCTCTAGTACATGGGTAATCAGGTAGTATGAATAAGGGTATGGTCGAGCCTCCTTAGTTGGTGCCCAAATATATTTGGTTGAGTACTATTGTTTGACCCACCACATATATCAGAGAGCTATATCACAGGTAAAACCCTTGTCTATAAGAACCCTGGAAAATCTAACCCTCATGAAAGACACACAAAAAGAAAAGGAATAGATGAGATATATTGTCACGCAACCCTGCCTCCTGAATTCTAGTTTCGAAATTCCTACAAAATGTTTCTTGTTAAAATTTGGGCACTTCGTCACTGTAGTATTATACAAGTTGGAGTATAACTCTACAAGAGTAAAAAAAAATTATAATGATCCCGTTGACACCCTTACTCAATACCTATCCCATTAGATTCCTCTCTTTTCCCTGATCGTCATGGTACCTATCATTTTTAAGGATTTTTTTTCCATGGACTCAACCCCCTTCTCGATATCCTTATTTGGGACCTATCACATTGGATTCACCTTTTCTCTCTAATTTTCATGTACTATCACTTACAAGCCTTCCTTTGGTCCCACCTACCCTTTCTGGCACCCTTATTTGGCACCTATCCCATTGTCTTTCCCTTTTCATCCTTATCGCAATGATATATATCCCTATCTGTGTTTTTATATGGACCTACTCCCCATCCTAGGCACCCAACTTTTCCAAATGCTCACCAATCATGCCCAAGAACTACAGGCCGAAATACATAAGAAAAAGGCTAGTTTTGACTATTTTGAAGACCAATCCCAAACCCAATTTTCTAAATTTGACCATATATTTGACACATTATAGGGAAACTTTGACACCCTCAATTCCACCCTCCACCAGTTGCTCAACTAATCTAAGGAAACCCCCATCCCCCACCCCCTTTCCGTGAAAAACCCTCCGAAGTAGATGGTGTTGAATCCTCCCATACTATGGCCTTTCATTCCAACCCCTTTCATCATGACCCCCATCTTTCCCTAGTTGAGGTCAATAAATTTGATGGCTCTGATCCCATGGGTTGGGTAACCCAAATGGAGAATTATTTTTCTTTACATGGAATTACTAATGAGTTGGCCAAACTTTGTTATGTTGTTCTCTATCTAGATCCTAAACGTTGGCAATGGTGGCATTGGCATAAAAATTCACACCAGTGGTATGTTGCTTGGACCCAGTTTTTTGTCGAGCTTTATGAATGCTTTGACATTGATACCCATTATTTAGGTCGTTTTACCAAGTTGAAATAGTCTTGCATAATGGTGTTTAACTTATGATTCTAATGAGAGGGGGGGTGAATAAATATAAGATACTATTTACTTTATTTAACCATTCATCAATCATTCATTAAAGGAGAAACAATAATCACAAATAAACTCAAATCACAATGCACAAAGTTTAACATGGAAACCCAATCGGGAGAAACCCATAAAACTTATATTTATAAATTCATGTAGGCAACAACCTACTAGAGACACCAATATCCTCAACTAAGCACTAACCCAACAACACATGTAGGCACCAACTTGTTGTTACAATATTTACAAACACCAAGTTGTTGGAGAAACCAATCCTCTCACCTGAGCACCAAATCAACAAGATATATGTAGACACCAATCCAATATATTCATAGAAAAATTAATTTTGACTTCACCCACATGCCTCATTCCACATACAATCCTTCAAACCCTAGTCACATGTAGAATTATTGTCATGGCCATCCTCATAGCATAATTCCATAATATAATCCCTGACAATAACATCAAAACCTCATAATAGAGCACACAACAACATCAAAACCTTAGAATAACACACACGAAAGCATCAAAGTGATGCCAACATCACAATATCATAATAGCGCATACGACAACATCATAGTGAAAACAACATCACAACATCATAATAACGCACCTTGAGAACAAGAAGGACCCCAAGAAAATCCCTTAGACTTCTCTTGTACACCTTTAGATCTAAAAAATACACCCCAACAACTTTAGTGCACCTTAGATCACTTATGTGCACATCATACTTGATCTATTTATTTTTTTCACTACAAATGTGAAAATCTATACTATATTTATAGTAATTTTGTCCCCACTTTCAGGGCTGGCCTGTAAAGACTAGCTGAGTCGACCTCAATTTTTGGGCTAGGTTGTTGAATGGAAAAAATAATATCTCCTCAGTCCTAGGGAGTTACTGGGAATTCCATATACCATTGGAAAGTTCCTTGAATAATTTTTCCAACCATATAACTTTTGCTTTAATTTAAGTTAGGTATGTAGGGTAAAAATGCCTTCAAAGATAGGGTATCCAAACTAGTCATTAAAAATCTAAAAAAAATATTTCCAGCAATATCCATCTTGCAATCTTTATCTTGGACATCTATAGGCTTGAAATATTTATATTGGACATTTGTAATCTCCCCCTATATTTGACATCAATGACAACGATATTTCCAACAATCTCCCCCTTTGTCATCGATGGAAACCCTCAGTCAATTTTGATACTCCCCATGTCTGCAATTCTTCCTCTATCTTCCAATTCTCCCACTTTTACATCAATGGAAAAGGGATTATCCCCTTGATCTTGTCATTCCCTTTACTAGTAATATGAGAGATATATCACTCCCATACAACATTTTTCTCTTTTGACTTTATCGAGTATGTATACATCTCTTGAGGTTTTGTTTTCATTTTCCACTAATATTCATGAAGATGTTTTTCTTATCTCACACCCTTTAGAATGAAATGTGAGGTTGTAACCTTGATCACACATTTGGCTGACACTTAGAATATTATTCTTTAACCCTTCAAGATATAAGACATTATGTGTCTTAGTCTTTCCATTATCAATACTAACAATACCTTTTCCAAATATCCTTACAAAAGCCTAATCTCAAAAAGTAACATTGCCTCTTTTTTCTTCCTTCAAGGTGAGAAACTTGGTTTGGTCCCTTGTTGTGTGTTTTGAATATCCATTGTCAATTTACCATTGGTTCCCTTCATTTTGAGCATAAAGTGCAAGTCCACATTCTTCCTTCTTCGGTTCTTCTTGCTTCGTTTTCCATACCTCGGTTCTTCTTACTTCGTTTTCTATACCTTGGTAAGAACATCTTCTTTCCTTTTTTTAGGAGACTTTATCATGTTTCTTCTATAGTAACATGCAATGTGCTCGTATTTATTGCAGTTATAATATTCAATATTAAGTATAGGATGAAATGAATTGTAGTTTCTATTAGCAAACCCATGGGAAATTTTGGTTTTGTTGCTCACATAATCATCCTTTGAGGTTTTGCAAGAACCTCTATATTTCTATCTCTCACATGATCACTTCTTGCATAATATCTACAATATATTGCTTTATGACTAAAACTATTGTAAGAAAATAAATATCCAAGAAAGAGATTTTGGTACGATTTGTGAAAGGTATTCATGGTGGAACAACTCTTATGAACTCATTCTAGTTGTTCTTGTGAGAAGAATCAGGTTTCTGTTGGTCATCATTTCCTTTCATGTTTCTTATTTTATTGTTGGTGGAACCTTTGAGAATATTAGCATAGATTTCAATATTTTCTTCATTTTTTTTTATTTTTTTTTTATGTCTGGCGGAATCAGCAACTAGTTGGGCACGTGCTCGTGTTACACATCGCCGTGCTATCCAACTTCTACCACTATAACCTCCAGGTGTGCCCACGATGCCCCTTACGTGGCACACATTGTAAGTCGGGGGGAGTTGAACTCGAAACCTCATGGAACTTCATTTTCACGGCACTTGCCAATTGAGCTGCCCCCCCGGGGGCCAAGATTTTCTTCATTTTATTTTTCTAATCGCTTTGTGAATTTAATGCTTGCATCTCCCTTGGTGGTATTTTGTTTATCCTCATATCCTAGACATGTATTGATAAATGGTGACCTTTGGAAACTGAGAATTTTATCTAAGGTTTCAATACTCTTTCCAAACATCAATATTTTATTCAACTGATCAATGGTTTTCTCTAGTTCCTTTCTTAAGGAAACTATTTTAGCTTCTAGCTTCTCACAATTTTCTTCCTTTTCTTTCAACTAGCTTCTCACTACTTCTTCAATCCTCTTTGTTACTTTTAGTTTATTCTTCGGGATAATAACTATATTATCTATTTCTTCAATATCACAATCCTTCTTTTCATATTTTTTCAATTTCTCTTCGTACTTTTTATTCTTTACTCTGAGTCTATCTATTTATTTTAAGGCACTAACGAGTTCTTCTTTAAGATTCATTTCCCCATCAATGTCTTCTTCTTCTTAATATGATTCTTATTTTTTATTTTATTCATTTTCTTTATCAATAGAATTCATATCCACGTCTATGAAGAGGAGTTCTTCTTGACTGACCATGTGTGCTCCCGAGATCTACATTCCAGTAGTTAGACTATTTCTGAAGGAACCTGCTCTGATACCAATTGTTGAACTTATGCTTATATAGAGAGGGGGGGTGAATTAGTATAAGATAATTTTTACTTTATTTAACCATTCATCAATCATTCATTAAATGAGAAACAATAATCACATATAAACTCAAATCAAAATGAACAAATTTTAAAATGGAAACCGAATCAGGAGAAAACCATAAAACTTATCTTTATAAATTCATGTAGGCACCAACCTATTATTACGAAGATTCTAGAAACCAACCTAATGGAGATACAAATCTCCTTAACTGAGCACCAACTCAACAAGATGTAGGCACCAACCTACTTGAGACACCAATCTCCTCAACTAGTATCAACTCAACAACACATGTAAGCACTAACCTACTATTACAATATTTATAGGCAACAACTTGCTGGAGACAACAATCCCCTCATCCAAGCACCAACTCAACAACATATGTGTAGAAACCAATCCAAGATATTCATACACAGAGAGATTATGAATTCATATGCATGCTTCATTCCATAGACAGTCCTTCAAACCCTAGTCAAATGTAGCCTTCATACCATAATTAGCCTCATAGCTTCATTCTAGGATATGATCCCTCACAACAACAACTCAAACTCAAAAAATCACACACATAAGCATCAAAATGATGCCAACATCACAACCTTATAATAGCACACATGACAGCATAACAATGACATCAACATCACAACATCAAAATAGCGCATACGATAACATCACATTGAAAAAAACATCACAACATCAAAATAGTGCACATTGAGAACAAGGACCCCAAAAAATCCCTTAGAATTCTCTTGCACGCATTTAGATCCAAAAAAGACACCACAAAACCTTTAGCGCACCTCAGATCACTTTTGTAGACCTCAAAGTTGATCTCTTTATTTGTTGTACTACAAATGTGAAGGTTTATCTTGTATTTATATTAATTATATCGCCACTTGCATGGCTGACCTGTAAAGACTTCTTGAGCCGACCTCAATTTCCTGGTCAGGTTGTCAAACAAAAAAATTCATATCTCCTCATTCCTAGGGAGTTATAGCTAATTCCATATACTGTTGGAAAGATATTGGAATAATATTTCCAACCTTATAACTTGTGCTCCTATTTAAGCTAGTTATGTAGGGTACATATGCATTCAAATATAGGGTATCCAAACTGATCATTAAAAATACAAAAGAAATATTTTAGATAATCTCCATCTTGCAATATTTATCTTGGACATTTGTAGGCTTGTAATATTTATCTTTGACATTTGTAGTCTCCCCCTATATTTGAAATCAATGACACCAATATTTCCAACAAGTGGAAGAATTTATAACTTCCTTTGAACACTTGGCTTTTAGAATGAAGGGCATGATAGATGCCTTCTTTAGGGAATTTTTCATTAGTGGCTAAAGGATGAAATATGAGCCCAGGTCCTCATGGCTCACCCCCAAACTTGGTTAGAAGCTACTAAATGCGCCAAATAAGTAAAACAAGTTGTCTTTTCCTAGAACTGAAAAACCTTTTTTCCTCCTTGACCTTGACCTACCAATCTTACCCCTCATGCCACCCCTCTTAAGATCCAAAAATTAACTCGGGAATAAATGTATGAATGACAACTCAAGTGTATTTTCTATAATTGTGATGAAATTTTTTTTCCCGGGAACAAGTGTAAGGAACAAAATATTTTTAGTCCATTTATGAGGATGTTGCTAACGATGAGGATGAAGCTTCTCCCGTGGAAGTGTTTCCCCCAATAGATGATACTACTCCACCTTCTAATCCACCAAAATTTGAACCGGTGATTTTGTTTCATTCCCTCACAAGATTTTCTGCTCCCTAAATCCTCAATATCATAAGATGCATTAAGCATAGGAAACTCATAATCCTTATTGACAGTGGAAAAGCCTATAATTTTATTCGCCATCGCATCGCCCAGAAAATCAACTATTATATCTATGGCATCAACAATTTTTAAATCTTGATTGCTAATGGTGGTTCCATGAAATGTGGTGAGCGTTTTGAAAATGTGTGCCTACAAATTGGTCAACACCACTTGAAATATCACATGTTTTATATTGATATGAGCAGTTGTGGTATTTTTCTCAGTTTTGAATGATTACACACTCTAGGATTCATCCTCATGGATTTTAAGGAATTAATCATGCAGTTCCAATAGGAGGGAAAACAATATAATTTCCAAGGAATCATAGTAGGATCTATTGAGATCACCAGTTCCCATTGAATGGAAAAGCTCCTGAAAAAATTTCATTCGTGAATTATTTCTCAGCTCCATTCCATTCAAGCAATGGAGACACCCTTTGTGCATCCTGACCTTCAATATATCCTCTCCCAACACGAAGTCATTTTTACCCCTCCACATGGAAATCCCATTTCTCATGGTGGTCATGACAATTTCATTTCTCTATTTGTGGGAATCCTTCCTCCCAATGTTCACCCTTATCATCATCCATTTTCCCAAAAGAATGAACTTGAGAAAGTTGTTCAATAATTTCTCGAAGAAGGTGTTATCCATCCTAGTACTATCCTCTATTCTTATCCTATGGTCATGGTACTCAAGAAAGAAGGAACTTGGAACATGTGTCCATACTTTCATATCCTCAACAAACTCACCATCAAAGACAAATTTCCCATTTATGTCATTGATGACCTATTGGATGAATCAAGCGGTGCTCAATACTTTACTAAATCTGGTCTTCGTTCTAGATACCACCATATACAAATAAAAGAGGAAGGAATTTCCAAGACTACATTTAGAACTCTTGAGGGTCACTATGAGTTCTTGGTCATGCCCTTTGTCCTGTGTAATTCTCCCTCCACTTTCCAAAGTCTCATGAATCATGTATTTCATCCTTTCCTCCGTCATGTTTTCTTAGTTTTCTTTGATGATATTCTCATCTATAGTAAAACTTGGAAATCCCATCTCACCCATGCGGATCAAGTTCTCCATCTACCCTCTCAACACAAAACTTTCCTCAAATAGTTTAAATTTTCCTTTGGAGCCTCGAAAGTAGAGTACTTGGTTCATATTGTTGACAAGGATGGCATATGGGTGGATCCTAAGAAAATTGAAGCTAGGAAGGATTGGCCTCACCTAAGACTCTTAATATATTGTGTGGTTTTATAGGTTTAATGGGATATTATCGCAAGTTTGTTCAGAATTATGGAAAAATTGCAACACCTGTCATTGCTCTCCTTAAAAATAATGCTTTCACTTGGACTGCATCCGCTGATCAATCTTTCCACACCTTGAAAGAGGTCCTATGCATGAATCCTATCCTAGCATTTTCCGACTTCACCAAGGATTTTTTACTGGAATGTGATGCTTGAGGGAAAGGAATTGGGGCATCCCTCATGCAATATGGAAGGCCTTTTGTCTTTGACTACCAAAACAATTTTGGAGAGACATTTGGGCCAATCAATACATGAAAAGTAAATGTTGGATATTGTACATGTCGTGGATCTCTAACTTCTTTATCTATTGGGGAAACACTTCAAAATTAAAACTAATCATCAGAGGCTGAAGTATTTTATAGAACAATGGATTTCATTCTCGGAGCAACAAAATTGGGTGACCAAGATATTTGGATATGATTATTATATCATTTACAATAATGGAAAAGAAATTGTGTTCGTTAACACTCTTTCCAAGAAGTATGAAGAAGGAGGGTCCCTCTTTTCCCTCTCCTTCATTGTACCATATTGGTTCCAAGTTGTTCGCCATGAATGGCTGCAAGACCCCAAATGTTCTCACTTGATCCAACAATTGAAACACCATTCTCAAGATTCTCCAGGGTACTCTTGGCACAATGAAGAGATTTTCTACAAAGGCTCTCTATATTTAAGAAAACAGTCGAAACTTAAAACCAGGGTGCTTTCTTAGCTTCATGCTTCACCCGTAACTGGCCATTTGGGGTTTACCAAAACCTATGAATGGGTCAAACGTTATTATTTCTAGGAAGGTATGAAACATGATGTTTTCACCTATGTGGCTGAATGTGATACGTGTCAATGCAATAAGGGAGAAACAATAAAATCTCTAGGCATACTCCATTGAATTTTGATTCCCCTTGATATTTGGAGGGATATTTATATGGATTTTATTCTTGGCCTACCTCAATTACGAAATATGTTAGTCAACATGGTTGTAGTAGTTCATATTTCCAAATATTTTCATTTCTGTGTTCTTCAACAACCATTCACCGCATCCAGAATGGCTCAATTTTTTATGGATAATATATTCAAACTTCATGGCATGCCTCATTCTATTGTCTCAAACCAAGATCCAACTTTCACTAGAAATTTTTGGTGAGAATTGTCCAAACTCCAAGGAACCCAAGTGCATCTTAGCACCTCTTATCATCCCTAGAATCATGGCCAAATTGAAGTTGTCAACAAGTGTTTGGAAACATACTTGTAGTGTTTTGCATCCGAAAGAAAAAATCAATGGGATCAGTCTTTACCCCTAGTTGAATGGTGGTACAACACATCTTACCATATTAATACTCACATGACTTTGTTTTAAGTAGTCTATGAGAAAAATACAACATCGATTCTCTCATACGTTCAAGGTGTCTCCAAGTTTTAGGAGGTTGACAATAATCTTACCATGCAAATGGCCATTCTTCGTCCTCAAAGAAAATTTGGTCATGGCTCAGAATCGCTTGAAGCAAGAGGCATATCAGGGTCCTTCCTAACATCAATTTATTGAAGGGGACTAGGTGTTTCTTTATCTGCAACCTTATAAGTAGACTTTACTCAAATTTTAACACTATTAGAAACTTGCTCCAAATTTTTATGGTCCTTATACAGTTCTCAAGTGAGTTGGCCTCCTGGCCTACCAGTTAGATTTTCCTATTCGTTCTAAGCTCCATACATCTTTTCATGTCTCATTCTTAAAAAAAGTGACTCGAACCAAGTGCCAAAATCAAGCCAGTCTCCCTGAGTTGGATGAATAAGGTTCCATTTGGTTGGATCCACAAACATCCTTGGACCGGGGAGAGAATCATCTTTGTCAGTGAACCATCAAGGAAGTGTTAGTTAAGTGGAAAGATACAACTCCAAAAATATGCCACCTAGGATCCGACCACCATTCAACAAGAATTTCCTCATCTCAATCCTTGAGGATGAGGTTTTTCTTCAAGGGTGAGGGCAGGTTAGGGACCTAACCTCCCTAACCCCTTGCATAGGTAGAATAATATATTTTCCATGTAATACATGTTGATATTAGTTAATAAGACCTATTTAATATTGTGAAAAAGTCTAATGGAAGAATACTTAATAGAAGCTTCCACTTCTAGAAAGATGTTCTTCGAGTATGTTCTTTAGAAGATATAATTAGTATAAATAAGAGTAGGAGGAATGAGAAAGTCTTGTCTTGATAATTTTTGTAATAGAGTGTTTCTCCGTTGGAGGTTCCCCCTTGAAGATTCAAGTTAACATTGCATCCTATCAATAAAGGTATCATTTTTGGTGTTGTGATTCTCTACATTTTGTTGTTCCACTGGCATTTTATCCAATATTTCTTCTTTCTTCTTATTATAATACATCGAGTACCTAACATCAAGGATTTCAAGGGATCTCTACAAAGAACATTCTAAACACACATCAATGCAAACGGATTTCAAATATTCATATAATATTTTATTCCTTTAACCTTACAGTTTGATAATCAATTTAGTTGAAAGACCACCTAGGGAGATATGTGTGAACTAGGAGAAATAAGGGCTCTACATGGAACCAAAATGGGCTTCAGTTCACAATGAGAATTTGGTATTTGATTAAAATAATTGTTCACCTTTCACTACTCGACCCTTATCCTCTACACTGGAAATAGATCCAAACTGATTCAGACAGTAATAAATCTACTATTGGATCAAAACAACCAAAACAAAGAAGGAACAAGCAAACCTTCACCTTCTAAACCATGCATTGAGGTAACCTATGACTTTGCAAAACCCACTAATTAGTAGTGAGATGAAACCTAATCACCTATGGTAACCTCAATGTAAATCCAAAATAAAGTGAGAACAATCCCACCTTTATCTTCTTTTCAGATATTCCTCACCATGCAATCATCAATCCTTGTTGGCCAAGGAAATTGGGTTTTTTGTGGGAATCAAATTGGACAAGAACATATCTATTAGAAAATAAAAACAACAAAAATAGAGAGGGAACAAGAAACCCTCCACCTTTCAAACTACAGATTGAGGTAACCTATGTATTTTCAACACCTACTAATTACTGGTGCAATGAAACCTAATTTCCTATGGAAACCTCAATGGAAAGACAAAAGAAGGTGAGAATATTCCACCTCAATCTTTTTTTCAAATGATCCTTTCCATGAAAAAAACAATCGTCATTGGAAAAGGATATTTTTTTTCAAATGGGAACCATGTCACATCCCAACAAAAACATTGCCACTCATGTGTTACTGAGTGAAAATAGTGGCAAACAGAAATTTGAACACCCTATAAATGGCCCACAACCAATTTTCAGGAAGACCTAAAATACAAATCCTTCACCACACCACTATTCGTATGAAATGACACTTCCATCGAAAAATAAGTATATGAACCAATATATTCTAGTCATTAAAAGAACACCTGGGACTAGTCAACTAACTAGGATGAAGCTCCAATAAATCATCGAGAGGCAAACTTAATGTTGTAGCACCTCATGTTTATGATTGATTTATCAGAACCTAGGGCATGTTCCCCCACCATCATGACAATGAATTATATTCTCGGACACATATATATATCAAGTTTGTGTTGCACATGCACCTTGACTATGACCAACACACTAGTTAGCACAATTTTATGGTCCAAGTAGGGGATGGAATTATGACCATCCTAGGGCTGGTAGAGACCCTTCCTTCTTATCACCTCCTACTAGATTGGTACCATTTTCAAGTAGGATTATTGTTTTTCCCCGGGAGTTAGTCAACCTAGCACATCTCAACGTTTAGGTTAGGGACGTGATGGAGAACCCCATGTGCACTTCAATGGGCATTATTTCAATTGCCTTTACTGAGGAAAAAGATACATAATTGCTTGAGTTGTTACACCTCAATCAATTATTATAAATTACATTATCAATTATCAAGATGCATATTTTGAATTGTAAGATATTTGTAGTTTAGCTCATAGAGGAGAGGTATAATATAGTCTTGTCTACCCTTTCGTGTTTACCACCCTTTCATATTTGTGTTATAAATTACCTAACCTTTCATGTTTACCACCCTTTCACTGCCTAAACAAACTGAGTGATTGGAATCAATTATTATAAATTACATTATCAATGATCAAGATGCATATTTTGAATTGTAAGATATTTGTAGTTTAGCTCATAGAGGAGAGGTATAATATAGTCTTGTACAATTGTGTATGATTAAATTATCTTTATAATTCATCAATTGATAATAATTTAATACATGTATAATTAAAGAATTAAGTAATCTTCTTTTATCCTTATGACATGCAAACACCAATATCGCTCTTACTTGAGTGAACAATCAATTTCTCATCCATAAATGTTAGATGTAGGAGACTCAATTAATATATGATTTATTTCTAGAATTATATCGCTAGTATATGGTTGAATTTTGGTTATTTCATCATAACTTTCTTCACATATTTCATTCAAATTGTTTAGGGTAAAGAAAAGGGTCTTGATGATGGTCCTCCACCCCTGCCTGAGCATGATCCCATAGTCAAGCTTGAATCTCCATGTATCCCCACTATACAGATAGGTACTCAACTTTAATTCCCAATTGATGAGGTACATTTTATAAATCAATTTAACCAAATCTAAATTATACATCATTTTTTTAAATAATGATTGTAATATTTATTTATTAATTTTAGGGTTTACATAATATATCATAACATAAAGGTCCCAAGTATATGCGGGTTTTCGATGCTACAATGATGTAGTCACATGAGTGGGATGCAACAATTCATCGGCATCTTAATGAAGGCTTATCGATGATCCCAAAATATGTCGCACAAATTTAAATTTCATATATATAGACTCAGATCCCACATACACAATTACCATGAACTTAATCCAAGTGACTTGATCCATCTAGTTAAAATTTCAAAATAGTGTTATCTCGTAAATTTTGTACTTCGAAAAGTTATCTTACTAAATTTTAAGATCTAATTATATATTAATGTGTTAGAGGGTATTTTTATGATTTATTTTGATCTTGATTCTCCCATGGGTGATGAGGGACTTGGTTGAGGTGGCACTAGCGGTGGTGATGGTGATGGTCATGGGGTGAAGAAATGCTAAGGTTAGGAGATGGTGGTAGCGACAATGATCCTAAGGCCAGTGATGCCAAATGATTTCAAGTGTTTTCTTATAATTTGGCATTGATGTTAGTTTGGTGTTTTTATTCCTATTATTCAATTTGTACTAGATTTTATTGTTATGTATATGAACTTATTTTTTTTATAATTATATGGAATTTATAATTATTTTTATGACTTTATGATGAGTATTGATGTATTTTATTACTATTGATAAGTATTTATAAGTGTTGATGTATTGATGAGTGTGTATTTTATAATAAAAGGATTTAAAAAAATATAATATATATTTTTCAATATATATTTTTCTTATATGAAGCACTGTAAAAGGCTAATGGATCAAACAAATATTGAAATTAAAATTCATTTTCTTTTTGAATTTCATAATTTAGACAAGAAAAAAAGTATGTAATATGATAAAACTTTAATGATGAACTCGCATATCTTGATCCCAAATCATGTTTGACTTTATGATGAGTATTGATGTATTTTATTACTATTGATAAGTATTTATAAATGTTGATGTATTGATGAGTGTGTATTTTATAATAAAAGGATTTAAAAAAATCTAATATATATTTTTCAATATATATTTTTCTCATATGAAGCACTGTAAAAGGTTAATGGATCAAACAAATATTGAAATTAAAATTCATTTTCTTTTTGAATTTCATAATTTAGACAAGAAAAAAAGTATGTAATATGATAAAACTTTAATGATGAACTCGCATATCTTGATCCCAAATCATGTTTTAATATTTGATCCATGATATACATTTGAAACACCCAAATCTTTGTTGCTATTCATCTATATTATAAGTGCAACCATCATTACACCTTTACTATTATGAGTTTTAAGTCATTTTTACAAAACAATATAGGGTTTAAGAGATCATACATATTATTTATATGATTAGTTTTAATGAATGTTTTACATTTTCTTAAAAAATAATATTGTTAATTTTTTTTCTTACAAATCAATAAAATGAATTTTGCTATGTTAAGTTGAAGGTCATAAATAATTATAATACTTTAGTTTGAGTAGCCAAGCTATTCCTCACACACAAACTTTAACTTTGAATTTCAAAAATAATAGTTATAGGAGATTTTAATTAATCTTCTCAATAATAAATTTTGAAATTAAAACTAGTGTATTTGTATGAATAAAATTGTTTTTCCAAAACCATATAAACCATAGTATATAGCCAATCATAAAAACGATCATAGTATTTAGTACATATCTACTCTAACTTTAATCATTTTAGGGTTTAACATATATCTAATATTTAAAATAAAATAAAATTTCAAACATGATTGAATCTATTCTATCACTAAAAGGAATTGTATTTAATTCAAATTTAACGATAAAAAATAATAACTATAACAAGGGAGAAGTAGGTAATGTAACTGACTTAACTATCCAAATTTTCTTCACCATATACTATAGCGATTTACAAACTCAACCATATACATTATAGTCAATATAATCATCTATGTAGAACATAGTCAACTATATAGGCCATACAACCAACATATAATCCATATAATCAATAATAAAGACCATCCAATCCATATTCAACTATGAAAACTATGTAGTCCAACATAATGTTCTAAACCATAAATACTATATAGTCAAATATATAGATTAACCATAAAATTTATATAAAATATAGTCAACAATGAAAATGATATAATTTAATCATCTATATAGAACATAGTTAACTATATAGGCCATATAGCCAAACATATAATCAATAATAAAGACCAGTCAATCCAATCCATATTCAACCATGAAAACTATGTAGTCCAACATAATGTTCTAAACCATAAATGCTATATAGTCAAACATATAGACTAACCATAAAATTTATATAAAATATAGTTAACAATGAAACTGATATACTAAATTATATAGATAATGACCTTTTGATTTAAGTCATTTATAATCTAAGTGGTTTCTATTGAATGTGAATATTTTAGAAAACTAACTACCCAAATTTCCATCATAATAACTCATTTTCTTACACTAAATCATGATCTTGAGTGAGTCACAAAATTTAAGTGGTAACTTGTATCATTATGTGACATACTTAAACCATGAACACAAATGTGATTATATAAATCCCCACATTAGTGATGTTGGTAATGTCCACATCATCTTTATTGCAACACTAGTAACGTCCAAAAACATAACCAAATAAATTTCCACATTTATACTAGGTTAGTCTTGCAACTACATTTACATTCTTACTAGCATCCTTACCAAAATCATTACTAGTTTCCATGTAGGGT
>JASDQU010305727.1:45820-59751 GCA_032191745.1 Picea mariana | reverse complement strand
ACAATATTTCCAGCAATATCCATCTTGCAATCTTTATCTTGGACATCTATAGGCTTGAAATATTTATATTGGACATTTGTAATCTCCCCCTATATTTGACATCAATGACAACGATATTTCCAACAATCTCCCCCTTTGTCATCGATGGAAACCCTCGATCAATTTTGATACTCCTCGTGTCTGAAACTTTCCTTGTGTCTGCAATTCTTCCTCTATCTTCCAATTCTCCCACTTTTACATCAATGGAAAAGGGATTATCCCCTTGATCTTATGATTCCCTTTACTAGTAATATGAGAGATATATCACTCCCATACAACATTTTTCTCCTTTGACTTTATCAAGTATGAATACATCTCTTGAGCTTTTGTTTTCATTTTCCACTAATATTCATGAAGATTCTTTTCTTATCTCACACCCTTTAGAATGAAATGTGAGGTTGTAACCTTGATCACACATTTGGCTGACACTTAGAATATTATGCCTTAACCCTTCAAGATATAAGACATTATGTGTCTTATTCTTTCCATTATCAATACTAACAATACCTTTTCCAAATATCGTTACAAAAGCCTAATCTCGAAAAGTAACATTGCCTCTTTTTTCTTCCTTCAAGGTGAGAAACTTGGTCTGGTCCCTTGTTGTGTGTTTTGAATATCCATTGTCAATTTACCATTGGTTCCCTTCATTTTGAGAATAAAGTGCAAGTCCACATTCTTCCTTCTTCGGTTCTTCTTGCTTCGTTTTCCATACCTTGGTTCTTCTTACTTCATTTTCCATACCTTGGTAAGAACATCTTCTTTCCTTTTTTTTAGGAGACTTTATCATGTTTCTTCTATAGTAACATGCAATGTGCTCGTATTTATTACAGTTATAATATTCAATATTAAGTATAGGATGAAATGAATTGTAGTTTATATTAGCAAACCCATGGGAAATTTTCATTTTGTTGCTCACATAATCATCCTTTGAGGTTTTGCAAGAACCTCTATATTTCTATCTACAATGAATATCTATATCTACAATATATTGCTTTATGACTAAAATTATTGTAAGAAAATAAATATCCAAGAAAGAGATTTTGGTATGATTTGTGAAAGGTATTCATGATGGAACAACTCTTATGAACTCATTCTTGTTGTTCTTGTGAGAATAATCAGGTTTCTGCTGGTCATCATTTCCTTTCATGTTGCTTATTTCATTGTTGGTGGAGCCTTTGAGAATATTAGCATAGATTTCAAGATTTTCTTCATTTTCTTTTTCTAATGGCTTTGTGAATTTAATGCTTGCATCTCCCTTGGTGGTATTTTGTTTATCCTCATATCTTAGACATGTCTTGATAAATGGTGACCTTTGGAAACTGAGAATTTTATCTAAGGTTTCAGTACTCTTTCCAAACATCAATATTTTATTCAACAGATCAATGGTTTTCTCTAGTTCCTTTCTTAAGGAAACTATTTTAGCTTCTAGCTTCTCACAATTTTCTTCCTTTTCTTTCAACTAGCTTCTCACCACTTCTTCAATCCTCTTTGTTACTTTTAGCTTAGTCTTCAGGATAATAACTATATTCTCTATTTCTTCAATATCACGATCCTTCTTTTCATATTTTTTCAATTTCTCTTTCTACTTTTTATTCTTTCCTCTAAGTCTATCTATTTATTTCAAGGCACTAATGAGCTCTTCTTCAAGGTTCATTTCCCCATCAATGTCTTCTTCTTCTTAATATGATTCTTCTTTTTTATTTTATTCATTTTATTTATCAATTGAATTCATATCCACGTCTATGAAGAGGAGTTCTTCTTGACCGACCATGTGTGCTCCCGAGATCTGCCTTCCAGCGGTTAGACTATTTCTGAAGGAACCTGCTCTGATACCAATTGTTGAACTTATGCCTATACAGAGAGGGGGGGTGAATCAATATAAGATAATTTTTACTTTATTTAACCATTCATCAATCATTCATTAAATGAGAAACAATAATCACATATAAACTCAAATCAAAATGCACAAATTTTAACATGGAAACCCAATTGGGAGAAAACCATAAAACTTATCTTTATAAATTCATGTAGGCACCAACCTATTATTACAAAGATTCTAGAAACCAACCTAATGGAGATACAAATCTCCTTAACTGGGAACCAACTCAACAAAATGTAGGCACCAACCTACTTGAGACACCAATCTCCTCAACTAAGCACCAACTCAACAACACTTGTAAGCACCAACCTACTATTACAATATTTATAGGCAACAACTTCTTGGAGACAACAATCCCCTCACCCAAGCAACAACTCAACAACATATGTGTAGAAACCAATCCAAGATATTCATACATAGAGATCTTATGAATTCATATGCATGCTTCATTCCATAGACAATCCTTCAAACCCTAGTCAAATGTAGCCTTCATACCATAATTAGCCTTATAGCTTCATTCTAGGATATGATCCCTCACAACAACAACACAAACTCATAAAATCACACACATAAGCATCACAATGATGCCAACATCAAAACCTTATAATAGCACACACGACAGCATAACAATGACATCAACATCACAACATCAAAATAGTGCATACAATAACATCACAGTGAAAAAAAACATCACAACATCAAAATAGTGCACATTGAGAGCAAGGACCCCAAAAAATCCCTTAGAATTCTCTTGCACACCTTTAGATCCCAAAAAGACACCACAACACCTTTAGCGCACCTCAGATCACTTCTGCACACCTCAGAGTTGATCTCCTTCTTGGTTGTACTACAAATATGACGGTTTATCTTGTATTTATATTAATTATATATCCCCACTTGCATGGCTGACCTGTAAAGACTTCTTGAGCCAACCTTAATTTCCTGGTCAGGTTTTCAAACAAAAAAATTCATATCTCCTCATTCCTAGGGAGTTATAGGGAATTCCATATACTGTTTGAAAGGTATTGGAATAATATTTCCAACCTTATAACTTGTGCTCCTATTTAAGCTAGTTATGTAGGGTACATATGCATTCAAATATAGGGTATCCAAACTGATCATTAAAAATACAAAAGAAATATTTTAGATAATCTCCATCTTGCAATATTTATCTTGGACATTTGTAGGCTTGTAATATTTATCTTTGACATTTGTAGTCTCCCCCTATATTTGAAATCAATGACACCAATATTTCCAACAAGTGGAAGAATTTATAACTTCCTTTGAACACTTGGCTTTTAGAATGAAGGGCATGATATATGCCTTCTTTAGGGAATTTTTCATTAGTGGCTAAAGGATGATATATGAGCCCGAGTCCTCATGGCTCACCCCATACTTGGTTAGAAGCTACTAAATGCGCCAAATAAGTAAAACAAGTTGTCTTTTCCCAGAACTGAAAAACCTTTTTTCTTCCTCGACCTTGACCTACCAATCCTACCCCTCATGCCACCCCTCTTAAGATCCAAAAATTAACTTGGGCATAAATATATGAATGACAACTCAAGTGTATTTTCTATAATTGTGATGAATTTTTTTTTCCTGGGAACAAGTGTAAGGAACATAATATTTTTAGTCCATTCATGAGGATGTTGTTGATGAGGAGGATGAAGCTTCTCCCATGAAAGTGTTTCCCCCAATAGATGATACTACTCCACCTTCTAATCGACCAAAATTTGAACCATTGATTTCGTTTCATTCCCTCACAAGATTTTCTGCTCCTCAAACCCTCAATATCATAAGATGCATTAAGCATAGGAAACTCATAATCCTTGTTGATAGTGGAAAAGCCCATAATTTTATTCACCATCGCATCGCCCAGGAAATCAACTGTTATATCTATGGCATCAACAATTTTTAAATCATGATTGCTAATGGTGGTTCCATGAAATGTGGTGAGCATTTTGAAAATGTTTGCATACAAATTGGTCAACACCACCTGAAATATCACATGTTTTATATTGATATGGGCGGTTGTGGTATTGTTCTCAGTTTTGAATGATTACGCACTCTGGGATTCATCCGCATGGATTTTAAGGAATTAATCATGCAGTTCCAATAAGAGGGAAAACAATATAATTTCTAAGGAATCAAAGTAGGATCCATTGAGATCATCAGTTCCCATCAATTGGAAAATCTCCTCATTCGTGAATTATTTCTCAACTCCATTCCATTCAAGCAATGGAGACACCCTTTGTGTGTCCTGACCTCCAATATATCCTCTCCCAACATGAATTCATTTTTACTACTCCACATGGAAATCCCATATCTGATGGTGGTCATGACCATTTCATTCCTCTATTCGTGGGAATCCTTCATCCCAATGTTCACCCTTATCATCATCCATTTTCCCAAAAGAATGAACTTGAGAAAGTTGTTCAATAATTTCTCGAAGAAGGTGTTATCCATCCTAGTACTATCCACTATTCTTATCCTATGGTCATGGTACTCAAGAAATAAGGAACTTGGAACATGTGTCCATACTTTCATATCCTCAAAAAACTCACCATCAAAGACAAATTTCCCATTTCTGTCATTGATGACCTATTGGATGAATCGAGCGATGCTCAATAATTTACTAAATTTGTTCTTCGTTCTGGATACAACCATATACAAATAAAAGAGGAAGGAATTTCCAAGACTACATTTAGAACTCTTGAGGGTCACTATGAGCTCTTGGTCATGCCCTTTGTCCTGTGTAATTCTCCCTCCACTTTCCAAAGTCTCATGAATCATGTCTTTCATCCTTTCCTCCATCATTTTTTCTTAGTTTTCTTTGATGATATTCTCATCTATAGTAAAACTTGGAAATCCCATCTCACCCATGTGGATCAAGTTCTCCATCTATTCTCTCAACACAAAACTTTCCTCAAATAGTCTAAATTTTCCTTTGGAGCCTCGAAAGTAGAGTACTTGGTTCATATCGTTGACAAGGATGGAATATGGGTGGATCCTAAGAAAATTGAAGCTAGGAAGGATTGGCCTCACCCTAAGAATCTTAATATATTGTATGGTTCTATAGGTTTAATGGGATATTATCGCAAGTTTGTTCAGAATTATGGAAAAATTGCAACACCTGTCATTGCTCTCCTTAAAAATAATGCTTTCACTTGGACTACATTTTCTAATCAATCCTTCCACACCTTGAAAGAGGTCGTGTGCACGAATCCTATCCTAGCATTTTCTGACTTCACCAAGGACTTTTTCTTGGAATGTGATGCTTGAGGGAAAGGAATTGGGGCATCCCTCATGCAATATGGAAGGCCTTTAGGCTTTGACTACCAAAACAATTTTAGAGAGACATTTGGGCCAATCATTCTATGAAAAGTAA
The DNA here is from genome assembly GCA_032191745.1 of Picea mariana. Taxonomy (NCBI): domain Eukaryota; kingdom Viridiplantae; phylum Streptophyta; class Pinopsida; order Pinales; family Pinaceae; genus Picea; species Picea mariana. Next base: position 54,445 of record JASDQU010305727.1, on the reverse strand, counting down.
ATGTTGGATATTATACATGTCATGGATCTATAACTTCTTTATCTATTGGGGAAACACTTCCAAATTAAAACTAATCATCAAAGGCTAAAGTATTTTTTGGAACAATGGATTTCATCCTCAGAGCAACAAAATTGGGTGACCAAGATATTTGGATATGATTATTATATCATTTACAATAATGGAAAAGAAAATGTGGTCGTTGACACTCTTTCCAAGAAGTATGAAGAAGGAGGGTCCCTCTTTTCCCTCTCCTTCATTGTACCATATTGGTTCCAATTTGTTCTCCATGAATGATTGCAAGACCCCAAACATTCTCACTTGATCCAACAATTGCAACACCATTCTCAAGCTTCTCCAGGGTACTCTTGGCACAATGAAGAGATTTTCTACAAAGGCTCTCTATATTTAAGAAAACAGTCGAAACTTAAACCTAGGTTGCTTTCTTAGCTTCACGCTTCACCCGTAACTTGCCATTCAGGGTGTACGAAAACCTATGAATAGGTCAAATGTTATTATTTATAGGAAGGTATGAAACATGACGTTTTCACCTATGTGTCTGAATGTGATACATGTCAATGCAACAAGGGAGAAACAATAAAATCTCTAGGCACCCTCCATTGAATTTTGATTCCCCTTGTTATTTGGAGGGATATTTCTATGGATTTTATTCTTGGTATACCTCAATTACGAAATATGTTAGTCATAATGGTTGTAGTAGATCATATTTCCAAATATGTTCATTTCTATTTTCTTCAACAACCATTCACCGCATCCATAGTGGCTCAAATTTTTATGGATAATATATTCAAACTTCATGGCATGCCTCATTCTATTGTCTCAAACCAAGATCCAACTTTCAGTAGAATTGTTTTGTGAGAATTGTCCAGACTCCAAGGAACCCAAGTGCATCTTAGCACCTCTTATCATCCCTAGAATCATGGCCAAATTGAATTTGTCAACAAGTGTTTGGAAACATATTAGTCGTGTTTTTGATCTAAAAGAAAAAATCAATGGGATAAGTATTTACCCCTATTTGAATGGTGGTACAACACATCTTACCATACTACTACTCGCATGACTCCTTTTTAAGTAGTCTACGAGAAAAATACAACATCGATTATCTCATATGTTCAAGGTGTCTCCAAGTTTTAGAAGGTTAAAAATAATCTTACCACACGAATGGCCATTCTCCATCCTCAAAGAAATTTTGGTCATGGCTCATAATTGCATGAAGCAAGAGGCATATCAGGTTCATTCCTAACATCAATTTGTTGAAGGGGACTAGGTGTTTCTTTATCTGCAACCTTATAAGTAGACTTCACTAAAACTTTAACACTATTAGAAACTTGCTCCCAATTTTTATAGTCCTTATACAATTCTCAAGCGAGTTGGCCTCCTGGCCTACCAATTAGATTTTCCTATTCATTCTAATCTCCATACTTATTTTCATGTCTCATTCTTAAAAAAAGTGATTGGAACCAAGTGCCAAAATCAAACCAGTCTCCTTGAGTTGGATGAATAAGGTTCCATTTGGTTGGATCCACAAACATCCTTGGACCGAGGAGAGAATCATCTATGTCATCGAACTATCAAGGAAGTGTTAGTTAAGTGGAAAGATACAACTCCAAAATATACCACCTAGGATCCGACCACCATTCAGCAAGAATTTTCTCATCTCAACCCTTGAGGACAAGGTTTTTCTTCAAGGGTGAGGGTAGGTTAGGGACCTAACCTCCCTAACCCCTTGCGTTGGTAGAATAATATATTTTCGATGTAATAAATGTTGATATTAGTTAATAAGTCTTATTTAATATTGTGAAAAAGTATAATGGAAGAATAATTAATAGAAGCTTCCGCTTCTAGAAAGATGTTCTTCTAGTATGTTCTTTAGAAGATAGAATTAGTACAAATAAGAGTAGGAGGAATGAGAAAGTCTTGTCTTGATAATTATTGTAATAGAGTGTTTCTTTGCTGGAGGTTTCCCCCTTGAAGATTCAAGTTAACATTGCTTCCTATCAATAAAGGTATCATTTTTGGTGTTGTGATTCTCTACATTTTGTTGTTCCACTGGCATTTTTTGCAATATTTCTTCTTTCTTCTTATTATAATACATTGAGTACCTAACATCAAGGATTTCAAGGGCTCTCTACAAAGAACATTCTAAACACACATCAATGCAAATAGATTTCAAATATTCATATAATATTTTATTCCTTTAACCTTACAATTTGATAATTAATTTAGTTGAAAGACCACCTAGGGAGATATGTGTGAACTAGGAGAAATAAGGGCTCTATATGGAACTAAAATGGGCTTCAGTTCACAATGAGAATTTGGTATTTGATTAAAATGATTGTGCACCTTTCACTACTCGACCCTTATCCTTTACACTGGAAATAAATCCAAACCAATTCAGACAGTGACAAATCTACTAGTGGATCAAAACAACCAGAACAAAGAAGGAACAAGCAACCCTGCACCTTCCAAACCATGCATTGAGGTAACCTACGACTTTGCAAAACCCACTAATTAGTAGTGAGATGAAACCTAATCACCTATGGTAACCACAATGTAAATCCAAAATAAGGTGAGAACAATCCCACCTTTATCTTCTTTTCAGATATTCCTCACCATGCAATCATCAATCCTTGTTGGCCAAGGAAATTGGGTTTTTTGTGGGAATCAAATTGGACAAGAACATATCTATTGGAAAATAAAAACAACAAAAATAGAGAGGGAACAAGAAACCCTCCACCTTTCAAACCACACATTGAGGTAACCTATGTATTTTCAACACCTACTAATTACTGGTGCAATGAAACCTAATTTCCTATGGAAACCTCAATGGAAAGACAAATGAAGGTGGGAATATTCCACCTTAATCTTTTTTTCAAATGATCTTTTCCATGAAAAAAAAATCGTCATTGGAAAAGGAGATTTTTTTTCAAATGGGAACCATGTTACATCCCAACAAAAACATTGCCACTCATGTGTTACTGAGTGAAAATAGTGGCAAACATAAATTCGAACACCCTATAAATGGTCCACAACCAATTTTCAGGAAGACCTAAAACACAAATCCTTCACCACACCACTATTTGCATGAAATGAGACTTCCATCGAAAAATAAGTATACGAACCAGTATATTTTAGTCATTAAAAGAACACCTGAGACTAGTCAACTAAATAGGATAAAGCTCCAATAAATCACCGAGAGGCAAACTCAATGTTGTAGCACCTCATGTTTATGATTGATTTATCAAAACCTGGGGCATGTTCCCCCACCATCTTGACAATGAATTATATTCTCGGACACATATCTATATCAAGTTTGTGTTGCACATGCACCCTAACTATACCAACACACTAGTTAGCACAATTTTATGGTCCAAGTAGGGGATGCAATTATGACCATCCTAGGGCTTGTAGAGACCCTTCCTTCTTATCACCTCCTACTAGATTGGTACCATTTTTAACTAGGAGTATTGTTTTTCCCCGGGAGTTAGTCAACCTGGAACATCTCAATGTTTAGGTTAGGGATGTGATGGAGGAACCCATGTGCACTTCAATGGGCATTATTTCAATTGCCTTTACTGAGGAAAAAGATACACAACTACTTGAGTTGTTACACCTCAATCAGTTATTATAATTTACATTATCAATGATCAAGATGCATATTTTGAATTGTATGATATTTGTAGTTTATCTCATAGAGGAGAGGTATAATATAGTCTTGTACAATTGTGTATGATTAAATTATCTTTATAAGTCATCAATTGATAATAATTTAATACATGTATAATTAAAAATTAAAGAATTAAGTAATCTTCTTTTATCTTTATGACATGCAAACACCAATATCACTAGATGTGTTTTACTTGAGTGAACAATCAAATTTTCATCCATAAATGTTAGATGTAGGAGACTCAATTAATATATGATTTATTTCTAGAATTATATCGCTAGTATATGGTTGAATTTTGGTTATTTCATCACAACTTTCTTCACATATTTCATTCAAATTGTTTAGGGTAAAGGAAATGGTCTTGATGATGGTCCTCCACCCCTGCCTGCGCATGATCCCATAGTCAAGCTTGAATATCCATGTATCCCCACTATAGAGATAGAGATAGGTACTCAACTTTAATTCCCAATTGATGAGGTACATTTTATAAATCAATTCGACCAAATCTAAATTATACATCATTTTTTTAAATAATGATTGTAATATTTATTTATTAATTTTAGGGTTTACATAATATACCGTAACATAAAGGTCCCAAGTATATGGGGGTTTTCGATGCTACAATGATGTGGTCACATGAGTGGGATGCAACAATTCATCGACATCCTAATGAGGGCTTATCAATGATCCCAAAATATGTCGCACAAACTTAAATTCCACATATATAGACTCAGATCCCNATACACAATTACCATCAACTCAACCCAAGTGACTTGATCCATCTAGTTAAAATTTCAAAATAGTGTTATCTCGTAAATTTTGTACTTCGAAAAGTTATCTTACTAAATTTTAAGATCTAATTATATATTAATGTGCTAGAGGGTATTTTTATGATTTATTTTGATCTTGACTCTCCCATGGGTGATTAGGGACTTGGTGGAGGTGGCAGTAGTAGTGGCGATGGCGATGGTCACGGGGGTGAAGAAATGCTAGGGTTAGGGGATGGTGGTAGCGACAATGATCCTAGGGCTAGTGGTGCCAAATGATTTCAAGTGTTTTCTTATAGCTTGGCATTGATGTTAGTTTGGTGTTTTTATCCCTATTATTCAATTTGTACTAGATCTTATTGTTATGTATATGAACTTATTTCTTTTATAATTGTATGGAATTTATAATTATTTTTATGACTTTACAATGAGTATTGATGTATTTTATTATTATTGATAAGTATTGATGAGTGTTGATGTATTAATGAGTGTGTATTTTATGATAAAGGGATTTAAAAAAATCTAATATATATTTTTATCATAATGAAGAACTGTAAAAGGTTAATGGATCAAACGAATATTGAAATTAAAATTCATTTTCCTTCTGAATTTCATAATTTAGACAAGAAAAAAAGTATGTAATATGATAAAATTTTAATGATGAACTCGCATATCTTGATCACAAATTATGTTTTAATATTTGATCCATGATATACATTTCAAACACCCAAATCTTTGTTACTATTCATCTATATTATAAGTGCAACCATCATTACACCTTTACTATTATGAGTTTTAAGTCATTTTTACAAAACAATAAGAGGTCATACATATTATTTATATCATTAGTTTTAATGAATGTTTTACATTTTCTTCAAAAAATAATATTGTTAATTTTTTTTCTTACAAATCAATAAAATGATTTTTTCAATAAAATGATTTTTTCTATGTTAAGTTGAAGGTCATAAATAATTGTAATACTTTAGCTTCAGTAGCAAAGCTATTCCTCTCTCACACAATCTTTAACTTTGAATTTCAAAAATAATAGTTATAGAAAATTTTAATTAATCTTCTCAATAATAAACTTTGAAATTAAAACTAGTGTATTTGTATGATTAAAATTGTTTTTCCAAAACCATATAAACCATAGTATATAGCCAATCATAAAAACGATCATAGTATTTAGTACATATCTACTCTAACTTCAATCATTTTAGGGTTCAACATATATCTAATATTTAAAATAAAATAAAATCTCAAACATGATTGAATCTATTCTATCACTAAATGGAATTGCATTTAATTCAAATTTAACAATAAAAAATAATTACTATAACAAGGGAGAAGCAGGTAATGTAACTGAATTAACTATCCAAATTTTCTTCACCATATACTATAACGATTTACAAACTCAACCATTTACACTATAGTCAATATAATCATCTATGTAAAACATAGTCAACTATATAGGCCATACAACCAAACATATAATCCATATAATCAATAATAAAGACCATCCAATCCATATTCAACTATGAAAACTATGTAGTCCAACATAATGTTCTAAACCATAAATACTATATAGTCAAACATATAGATTAACCATAAAATTTATATAAAATATAGTCAACAATGAAAATGATATAATGTAATCATCTATATAAAACATAGTTAACTATATAGACCATATATCCAAACATATAATCAATAATAAAGACCATCCAATCCATATTCAACCTTGAAAACTATGTAATCTAACATAATATTCTAAACCATAAATACTATATAGTCAAACATATAGACTAACCATAAAATTTATATAAAATATAGTCAATAATGAAAATGATATACTAAATTTTATAGATAATAACTTTTTAATTTAAGTCATTTATAATCTAAATAGTTTTTATTGAATGTGAATGTTTTAGAAAACTAACTACCCAAATTTCCATCATAATAATTCATTATTAAATTCCTCATTTGTTTACACTAGATCATGATCATAAATGAGTCCATCATAATAATTCATTATTAAATTCCTCATTTGTTTACACTAGATCATGATCATAAATGAGTCACAAAATTTAAGTGGTAACTTGTATCATTATGTGACATACTTAAACCCATGAACACAAATGTGATTATATAAATCCCCACATTAGTGATGTTGGTAATTTCCACATCATTTAGTGATGTTGGTAATGTCCACATCATCTTTATTGCAACACTAGTAACGTCCAAAAATATAACCAAATAAATTTCCACATTTATACTAGGTTAGTCTTGCAGCTACATTTACATTCTTACTAGCATCCTTACCAAAATCATTACTAGCTTCCATGCAGGGTCGTAAGTGCATTCATATGAATGACCACAATTACATCCATGATTTCATTCTCAATAACGTCCTAAATTAAGTCCACAAGGGCTGTAATTTAATTCCCATTTTTTTTTATAAAAATGGTTACTTTGTATTGATATAATTCAAAATAGATTAACTTTACTTTTACAATGAAATAATAAATAAATATTACATAAGCATAAAAATAATTGATATAATTCAAAATAGAGTAACTTTACTTGTACAATTAGATAATAAATCAATATCACATAAACATAAAAACAAAAATTCAAAAATAAATCTAATTATTTAAAATGTTATTATACTGTCTAACATACTTACCTTGCATTGACTCACAATGTTTGTAGGTATAGATGTGAACAAATTCTCCTTCTAACCATTCAAAAAATACACACATTTCAGAGGGCAAAAATAAATAAACCAACAAATTCATTCATGATTTTTTTTCATGTCAATCCTAGTCTTAGTGTGACTAATCCATCATCGAATTCTGGTAGTTTTCTTTAGTATCATTGAATTAATCCTTGTCTTAGTGTGAGTGATCCATCACCGAATTCTGATAGTGTTCTTTAATATCATTGAATTCATTAGACCCATTTTATATTCCCCTTTCTCCCTATAAGTATTCATATTCCTCTTCCTCCTCATTCTAATTATCTTCTTTATCATCCTTCCATAGACCCAAAATGTCCTAAACTTGTAGATATCCAATTTTGTAGTTTTTTCATTAGAAATGCATGTTTCGTAAGTGTCATTTTATATTCCCCTTTCTCCCTATAAGTATTCATATTCCTCTTCCTCCTCATTCTAATTATCTTCTTTATCATCCTTCCATAGACCCAAAATGTCCTAAACTTGTAGATATCCAATTTTGTAGTTTTTTCATTATAAATGCATGTTTCGTAAGTGTCAGGATTGTTTATTATGTATTGGTGAGTGTTGATAGGTGGAGTTGTAGAGTTCTTCCTCCTTGAAAATAAAAAATAATGATTTTTTTATATATAATTATGACATTTTCAAATAATTTTGATATGTTTCTTGTTTTATAAATATGGGCGTGTGAAAAAAAAGAAAAATATGGAATACCTAAGTTTAGATTAGTCTTTGTTGAATCTAAGGATTATTTTAGAGGTTGGGAATTATCACCATTATGGTCCATAATCCAAGAAAGAAATGCATTGTAAAATGATATAATGGTTACATTTATGCTCAGGGATAAAAGGGAGATGAAAAGTTGTATTGGTATTAAGTATAAGGGTCAAGATTCAAACCTAATCCAATGGGTTCCAGGGTCATTGTGCTTCCACTACACTGTTATGATGTGATTTCAATTATATTTAATATTATTTAAAAGAAACACAACATGGAATGTGAATATTTTCAATTATATAATATAAATGAAATAGAAACAAAAATGCAATCCAACAAAACAGGGAAATAAATTTCACACACGTGAATGATTAATATGAAAAGAAATGCAAATAAACATTATATCAAGGTCATTTCAAAATAAGTTAGTGCACCAACCAAGTCAACCTCAAAAGTGGCCTATACTTTACTAATCTAGCCAATGGGTTATAAGAATGCAAGTCTCCACAATATGTTCATGGTCATCTTCCACCATCTTCCATCTCCTTGGTTCACCTCTCTTCACTTTGATTTTCATGAATTGTATCAAAACTTCTATCACCAATTGACTATGCTAGCAATATGTATATTTAGACATGAAATGTCTATAGATAATATAATCACCCTATTTTTTCACTTTTTCAAAAATCTGACCTATCACAACCATGTCACCAATCTGGTAT
>JASDQU010305727.1:28480-45800 GCA_032191745.1 Picea mariana | reverse complement strand
TTCACCTCTCTTCACTTTGATTTTCATGAATTGTATCAAAACTTCTATCACCAATTGACTATGCTAGCAATATGTATATTTAGACATGAAATGTCTATAGATAATATAATCACCCTATTTTTTCACTTTTTCAAAAATCTGACCTATCACAACCATGTCACCAATCTGGTATGTCTAATCTCCATCTTGATAAAATTGCACCAACTTGATTTTTATTTGTGGTCATATAATCAAATAGTATGCCACATTATCTTCATTTCCCTGTTGGGTAATGACAACAAATACATCACCTACAACCACAATTTAAAATATTAATTAATATATGTTTGCACAATTTTGAAAGTTTGAACATTAAGTTGAAGAGGAAAAATAAAAACACCACTAACCTATATCGATCCCATTAATGAAGTCACATACCATATTTAACAACATCAGAAACTCAATCATGATCCAGTGAAACAATGATCTCTTCATCGTGCATCTCTTTCCATGTCAGTATTGGATGTGGACCCTTTGGAATGAGAGGGAAATATTTTCATTGTTTCACATAACTGTCATTTTCACATCCATCAAATGCACATCCATCTATACCAATGCAAAATCCACAAAAGAATCCATATTTCCTCATCTCAATTAAAGAGATGGCACCCATGTCTTTACTCCAAACAAAGTGTAAGTCTCTCATTCCAGGTATAGTTTCACAATACAAAGTCATGGATCTATTCACATTGACAAGTGCAACATTCCAAAAGAACAGACATCCTATTAAATATTAAATATAATGTTTCTACTGAGAATGTGTTTCAAAGTAGGTTGAAAATTTGATCAATGTCTTACCTGTTCACCAGCCTCACCTATTTGTGACCTTCATTGAATAAATATGATTTGCACAGGTCATCTAATTTAGAAAATGATTTGATTTGAATTAAATCATGGATCATTTAATACCTCATGAATTCTCATTGCACACAAGCACCCACACCATTATGTTCACTCTTTCCATGCCCTATCTCAAAAAATATCTAGGTATGCCAAATTCCTATCTACTTTGGAAGATGACTCAACTAGTAAAAATAACATGCTAATTTGAATTTCCCTATGCATCCATCAAACCAAATCCAATGCTTCATAAATCCTATGCTATTATTTTTTAATGATTCTTAGATCAACCCAAAGCAACTTTGAACAAACATTGTGGCGTTCTCATGATAATCACTCACATAAAAAGAGTACTCCTTAATCACATTGTATGATTCTAGATTGTTATTCTTGCAATCAATGCTCACATGTGCATTTATATACAACACATGCATGAATATAGACACTTGCACCTACAATTCATCCATCTATAAAACTATAATTTTAGTGCATAAAACCATAGAAAATAACAAATATATATGTTGAAACTACACATGAAATATCTAGTCAGAATGATAGTACTCAACCAATATCTCTCTTGAAAACAGTATAATTCTTGGTGACAACTTTGGTGACAAATCGAATACCTATTGAGACAACTTGAATAACTAAGCATCTTCTTCCACCTACACATATTTTTTTGAAAAACACATCTTTGGGATTCCTTCTACATAATATCAATCAAATAAAATTGCATACTACAGGAAGAGGAGGGTCACCTTTCCAGTTCTTTTTGTATAAATATACAATGTGTCATAATAGAGCTATAATTTAATATGGTTTCGACATAAACATGTGTTGCGGACTATGTTGGTCCTAATATACCATGGTTTCAATTCATCAAACATGTTAATGGAAATATTAACACTGGGAGTGCTTTCTTTAAATTCCTCAAATAGTTCAACTTCTTTCATATACATAATGTGCTTATAATACTCATCATACATTCCTATTAATAAGCATCACCACAAAAAATGTTTCCAATCTAGTATAGCACGATAATGGGTTTCCCAAAACTCCATCACCTTCTCTCTAGTTTTGGAAGTTTATCTCGATAGGACTACCTGCAAATAAAATACCAACAATTGGCTTCATTGTTTTCATCTACACATACCCTGAATTTAGTATTCCTTTGAAATGTTATTCTTGAAACATAGAGTAATTTTTACATCGTCGTCAACATTCAAATTCTTGAAGTCATTGGTGCCACAATAGAAGTTGTAATTTCCCTACGAGTAGCTCAAATATTAATATTTTTCATTTTCCAAACAAAGAGAATTATTTTGATACATTTTCTAATATATTCTCATGTCCCTTTGTATGTTTAACATTTTGAAATGGAACACCTATGTTTCCTATTTTAATTTTTTGTGTTGTATTAATCCATGTAGGATTTGAGCTTGTTTACTAACTAAAGTTTTCATAAAAAATGTCTTAATATGTCACTGACATGCTCTCTAATTGTCTTATTAGGGCTCAAGTCCCCAAATTATTCTCTCATGTTTGCATCTAAACTTTCTAAAAAGTTTCCACCCATTTCAAAAATACTATAACTCTGAGTGATTCTTGAAACCCAAGAGGTGACAGGGTCTTATGGTGCTTTATTATATTCTATCCTTGCATAGTTAATCAATTTTCCATTCACATTTGTTACATATAAAACATAATATATAGATAACAAACCAGAGTATAAATCTAAACTATGAGTATAATATACACTAGGGTATGTGGTTAAAAACTAGCGATATTTCCATAACTCGAATTCCCTAAAGACTCTCTAGTTAGATGTACCAAAGGTTTGGAAATAAGTTGACCTACATTTTCTTCTCAATGTTCTCTCAATTTTCATCATCAAGTTGTATCATCCTCTCTCTAGCCTTCCTTTACATTTAGTATTCATCAACCTATTGGTGATCATATATCCTTTTGTGGTTTATTATATTTCACATAGGATTTTTTATTAAAATGTGGTTAATATAATTAGATTGACAAAAAAAAAACTTTCCCACAATGACAAAAAAACTAGTTGATTTGACAGATGGCTAGTGTAAAAGTTGTTTTTTTGTTTCATGTGAAAATGTGATAACTTTTTTTTAAGTTACAACAATACCTTTATCAAGGTATCTTTTACATTTTTTGGTCTAGAATCTCAATTGAGAATTTAAATTTAACCCAATAGGACCTTGATTGATGGTTTAATAAACCCTCAATTGAGTTATTTTGAAAATTCAAATTAAGTTCTCAATCAATATTTCAAATAACTCTTGATCAAGTTATAGATTTCAATCAAGGGTTTAAAAAACTTAAATTGTAACATCCCTGGTTTTAATCCCCACAAATTGTAATTCAATTGTGTAAATGTGACACAATTGAATTAGGTTGGTGAGCCAATATGATTGGGGTAAAGATCCCAAGTTGATTAATATGGTCAGGGGAGAAATTGTGTATTATGAACATTGAAATGAATAATAAAAGTAGTGATCGTTGGCCATGATACAAGAGGTGTTGGACACACCGACCACACTAAAGGAGGGGGTTGAATTAGTGTGAGTCTCTTTTTACAATTCTTTCAAAACTTTAGTTAGCAATAACCATTCACAACATCATTAATCATCACTTCCATTCACACTTACTTGCTTGCATGTAAGCATATCTCAACAACATACATCAACAATAAAGAACTATGAAACATCACAATAATGAACACAAAGAACACCATATATGTGTGTGTAAGTTTCTTTTGTATTATGTGTTACAAGGGATTACAATCCTTGGGGTTTATCAGCACCAAATGAAAAATAAGAACCAACTCTGAAAGAGCACCAACTCCCAATGCAAGACCCATCCTATGTATCTGAGCACCAACCAAGATGTGAGGAATCCAACCCTCAAGTACAAGACCCAACTTGTAGGCAGAAAAATTCTACCAATAGGTACACAACCTGTCTATATTGTACAACACATATGTACCTGACTTGCCTATACGACAACATGCATATGTAAGTGACCTCCTCCATTGTCATCATGTGTACACCTTCAGAAAACTAGGGTTTCTGAAACTTCAAACTTCTGGTGCTTCAGACCCTTGTTGCCTCTATACCATCCACCTGTGACTTGTCACTGCAACCATCATGTCACTCCCAAAATGTATCATCACCAACCAAAAACAAATCTATACCGTCAAACAACCTATGCATGTTCCTCATTCATACACCATCACACAACATAGATATCCCTCAACGACATCGAAACAAAACCACTCAACCAACGAACTACCATATTCAGAAATCAATACAATCATACAAAGAATGCATCAAGGATTAATCATACCATGAGTAAATCTAAGTAACTAATCAACATATAACCATACCAAAACCTCTGTAGAAAATATGAACCTATATAATGTTGTCCTGGAAACTTTCATTAGACTTTAGGGACCTGGCACCAACATCTACTCAAGATTCTATGACTCTTCACAGATGTACACGACCTTTCTTCTCTTCATCCTACGTTCATACACACCCTGGATTTATGTATTCTGCGTATGTATGTGACCTAGCCCACTACATCCTGCATACAACTTCAAAAAACTAGGTTTTTCCGAACCTCTGAAACTTTCACCGTCAATCTTCCTTGCTACCTTAGACTTGTGGAACTTTTGATGTGTCCATGAGTACTCACAACGAACCTTTCACCAAAATAGATCTTTAATGTGCTAAAAAATATTCACTTCATAAGATACCCTTGCTCTCTTATTTATACTTCTCCAAGTAGCTTCCTCTGGTGGTTATCTTCTAACCAAATTCCTTCTTTTAGGGCTAATACACTTCTAACCACTTTGTCCACTTACAACCACTTTTCCAAAAATAGTAAACTCTCCACTTCTAGTTGCAACTAATTTATTTTTTATTGTTTTCTTGTTGCAACCACTTAACCCATGGAAAACCACTTTTACTGGTCAACTTCTTCTAGGATATTCTAGAATAATTTGACTTCTTTGACCTTCTAGGGGCTTCTAGACAACACATGAGTGTTCTCCAACTTCTCAAGGCCATATCTCCTTCACCGTGAGGAACTGTGTGACACACCACATATCACCAAAAACACCATGACATGTATTATCCATCTAGAATAGTCTCACTGGAAAATTCATTGATATTCATAACATTATTCCTCAAAAAAAATTGGGTTCCCTACCCACACATCTATGATGACTCAACCACCTAACCACTTGGACTTCTCAAAGTGTCTTCTCGTAAGGGATTTCACCATAATGTGACCACTTTGGAGTTCATCCATTTGGTACTTCCTATCAACCATGACAAAACATCAATGATACAAAGATACAACAATGATCAACATTTATATCGGTGATAACAAATCAATCCATATACACATCAATCCATATATAACATCAGCCCATCATACATCATACATAAATGACAATACATCATTATCAATCCATCTATACATCAATGACAACACATCACTTTGACACCAGTAGAAATCAACCCTTTGACATCAATGAAAACATAGTCTGATAAGAGGGATGAAAGCAATGGGGGGGCTATGATTCCACAAGGAAGAGGATTTGAAGGGGGATTTTATTCATGGGTATTAATCCAACCCACTTTCCTGAATTATTGTCGTTATGTAAACCTCCAATTTTGTTGTTGAGTGTTCCCAAAGAAAATCATTTATTTCATGTAAGAGGGTGGGTGTCAGAAGTAACTTCCATAGTTATTGGAAGCATAGGGATGAATTAAAATCAACAATGGGAAGAATGAGTAGTGAACTGACTTGGGGAAAAATAAATTTGTATGGCCAAAGAAGACAATTTTTTATAAACATATTTTGGGAAGCAAGAGAAAAGTAGGGGGATGGGAAGAGTACCAACCATGATATGCTTTAAGGAATCCATTGTTTGGTTGTGTATTACGTTGGAAATGAGGCATGTGTTCCTATTAAATAGGTTGTAATCCTGTAATGTGTTTTCATATGGAGGAAATAGCTCAATATTCTTGTGAAGGATACTATGAGCACTTTTGAAGAAATTGACAGTTCTCGAGGTTCCCAGCTGATATATTCCTGCCAAACCAAGTGTAATGGAAGCCTTGATAAATCAATGGTACATCCTGAGGGACTGAGATCAGTGAAGGGGGTAAATTCCTTGGGTTGTGCAGATTGTGGGGATGAGAGTTGGAGGATTGGAATTGTTGTTGGAGAATGAAACCTGGGTTTCAGGTTCCTTAGTGTGGAGATTGGACAACCATGGAGGATATATCTCATTATGAACTTGTAGCCTCAGCTTGAGGTGGCCTGCTGTTAGTATTTGGAGAAACAATGCCTATGTTTGGGAGGTTCATCCCTCGTATGTATCCAGGTGGATTATATTTACAAACAAATAAGTGTTCTATTGTTTTTATTATGAATATTCCATTGTGTAAATGATTATTGAATGTTGTATGTTTGTGTGTGCTTACTGGATGCATTCATGTTTTTATAATGCATGGGTAAATCAACATATTGTTTTGATGTACATTTTATGGGATTTTTGCCCCTTAGTTTTGTTTTATATGTATGAGGGTATTTTTAAATTTGTTTTTAGCAGGCTAAGTTGTTTTCCATGGTGACGAGACTCGTCTTGGATGGTTGGGTACGTTACATAAATCCGAGCCCCTTTTTGTTCTATTTTCTTCAATTTCAGCTTGCATAGGATGAAACCCCTTCATCTCCATCATGCCATATGGTAGTGTTGATTTCAATGGATTCATTATTGAATCCTCTATTCAATGTCATGTCATTTTTACATTTTTTATTTCATACTACATTTTTAATTTAGTTTCTTATAAAACTTATATTTTATTTTTTTTCCATAATTCTGAAGGTGCTCAAACAAAAATCAATAACATAAGAGCTAAATGACCAAAAAATTATAAAAAATATGTCTGCAACCTATGGATATTTTCTCTTCAAAAGGTAATCTCTAGTTTTCATTTTAAGGAAATAGGAGAAAAAAAAATCAAAAACAAAAAGGTGTATAAAATGTGATTCAAATATTAATTTGTCAAGTTGAAATTGAATAATAAAAATAATAATTTTCCAAAGAAAAAAGTAGCAATATTGCACTACTATGTTCTATTTAGATCCTACTCGTATAAAAAAAGTTGAAAATTATACATTGAACACTGAATTAAATGTTGGGAACAAAAGTCACTTGTTAACTTTTCCTTAACTTTACAAGGACAAGCATTTAATTAAATATGAATTTGACACATTAAATTAAATTAATATTTTTTGAAAAGCTATCATTAGAAATACAATGCAAGTCCCTACAAATTGTTGTCTTAACACACATCAAAATTCACAAGGCGTATACGATTTTTGAGGGATCCAATTTTAAAAAATATGTCAAATGTCAATTTTTCATCATCACATTTCACTAAAAAGTGTGACACATATTCATGGATTTACCTACTTCTCTTTTGTATTTTTACCTTCATGTAACTATAAAATATCCTCCTCATTTTCTATTTTTACCATACAAAATTCTTTATAAAAGTTTCTTCCTGGGATCCAAATTGGTTAAAAAATACCACCTATTTTAAGAAACAACCAACCATTCATCTTCCTTTTAATTCACCTCATTCAACATGCTTTTTGCATACAACTTAGTGATGGGCGATGAAAATAAAGAAGAAATCCATTGCAATATAGAAAGAAGATGTGAATGTTGTATGTATGCTACAATTTCCTATTTGTATGTATTATACCAAAATTACCCAGTTTCACTTTCCCACTGATTTCTTTAGAATTTGATCGTTAGACAATCAAATATTTATAGGTGTAGACAACAATAAGCATTGAATACTACTAAATAATAATTAAATTTATGGTGGCACATATCAGTTAATTTTGTTCCCACAAGTCAAGCGATTGTCTTTGTTAGTCATGTGCTTCATCATTTTAGGAGAAGAGATTTCTATTTCATCATGTTTCAAAATGCAAGAAATTCGTGGAAGAGATAACTATCATGGATGTCCATCTCCTTTACATTTGTGAGAGGGACGTGGATTCTACGTGGATGCCACATGGAAAGTGGTAATTGGTTCTTATGTTCAATCATTGATCTTGATAAATGTCTTTTCTTGCCCTCCCCTCCTCCCTCATCAGTATTCAAGATAACCCAAGATGAGACATGGACCATTGATCTTACTTAATCCAATACAATAGTCATGGACATTTCAAAAGAATATCTCTTCACATAATATATGGTATGCCCCCTTAGTCCTATTGAAGGGTTTGACTGGTGATGAAAATTGAACCTTTCCCAATCTTTCCAAAGGGTTCAAACCCATCCTAGAAGGGTGATTTAGAAAACACCCTTTACAAAATTTAAATTTTTTAAATCACTTTTCATTTATAAATGATAACAAGTATTATGAAATTTTAAAATAAGGGTTACTTTTTCAATAACCCATCAAAATCCAAACTACTAACTCTTGTTTCCTCAATGAGCATTGTACCTTCTATATTAAAAGAAGATGGATGTGAATAGTGAGCAAGATTTAGGATTCATCACCCACTACTTACCTTTGACATATAAAGAGTAGAATAAAATATATTATCTTTAGCTCTCATATATTTCCTGATACGATGTACCCTTCCACAACATTAAATCCAACACAGAGATCACACCCAAATAATCCTATAATTGTATTGGCATATTCACGATTTTATGTGTAGCGTGAATTAAAGCTTCCAATATAACCTTGGACACTTTGTGTTTTTAAATCCCCACTTGAACTCATGTATTATGAGCATTGTTAATCCTTTTCAATACGAGGATTAGCATTGCCCTTAGTTTCCATACTTAATTTGTTTGAATTCCACACTCATCATAAGGCCAATTCCTTTGTTATCTCTATCTCCTCGCTTGGCTCTGCACAACACAAAAATAATTTTTCATGGGTTATGGATCTAAATTATAATTGCATTGGAAATGTATAAGCAATATTAACTGCAAATGTTTGGTTCAATGACAATTTTGAAGAGATAAAAATAGACATCAAACTAACTTAAGGAAATGAGGTCATCTCTCTTTCTTTATGCTCACATATTCCATCTCTCTAAAGGTATCAAACATGTTGATTAATAGTTATTTTGTTGCAATGTTTATGCTATGTTCTTCATGTTATAAGTAATGGCATGGTTATAGCATTGGTATCTAATATTCAATTATTATTTGAGCACACACATTGTCTCTTGGCTACTTAGTACATAGTTCATTGCTCCCCATCATTGTAATATATATTCAATGGGAACAAACCACATAATTAATATTTGAATATAAATATCTCAATAATCCACCAATATTGTATATGTTTGGTCAAGATCGTGGTAAAGATAATACATAATTTTATTTGTTTCAAACAATGGTTTTGTTTGGGATAACAAACTCTATTAAGCTCAATGAAATTTTCCTAATTCTATGCATCTTTATTTATCGCAATCTCTCACATTATTCTTTTTTTCTAGTAAAATTGACATAAGTGTGACAATACTTTACCTGTCAAATATTTGGATATTTCCACACATATATGTTTCCCCCTACCTCAACCCAAGCAAATATCAATGATATGTATCCTTTGCAACCTTAATACTAGGAGAAACATTTTTTTTGCTTGGGTGGGATTCTTACAAAATTTATGAAGAAGATAACATAATTATTTTTATAATCATATCTATGCATTGGGAATTATGCCCTAACATCCACTTTGTCATGCATTTTTGCATTATTTGAAATATGAAGTTAACAATCAATATCCTCAATAAGCATAACATACTTGGTGGTCTTGGTGAGTAATCTAATTTAAATTTGTGTTTGTGTAGACCTTAGCAAGTTCCAAACCATAGATGTCTTAGCCTAAATAATAAACAATTGATGTAATAATGATTGATCCCTGTGGATCTTAGTGGCCAACTATTAGAAAATGAGGAAAACTTCCACACTAAACCTAGCAGAAGAGTGGAAGAAAGATTTAATCAAGAAAGTAAATGAAAAAGAAAACTCACAATACACAAATATTTTACCCTGGAAACCCAAATGGGAAAACCAACATTCCCTGAGCATATTTCTCTCTTGTTGTCTTATTCTTTCAAAATAAAAGGTTACATGTCTAACCTTGGTCTACACCTAAGATACAATCGACATCATACCTTTTTGCATTACACAAAAAAAACACTCTATCCAATTCAGCTTACATATTCATGACCATCGACCTATCCTATGAATATATGATTGATCGATTAACCTTTACAATATTAGAACATGCTTTATTTATAGGCTTTATAGTAGGAAAAACCCTAAATAAAGGCGCCCAAAAATGGTTACATATCCATGCAAATCATTGACTACAAATCCCATAAATCTCATGATTATGTTACAATCGACTACCAAGTTGGATACCAGTCGACTATTGGTCGACCTTCATTCGGTCTTTAGTTGTTTTCTATGTACCCACCTTTTGACCTCTTTTCGGTCTACCCCTTAGAATTCTTGTCGATATCTTTGACTTTGATATTACCCAATAGAACTACCTCTACCTTTGACTTGTTGTTGATATCTTCGACTTTGAATTTACATGGTCGAACCACCTTGACCTTCATCTTGTTATCGATTCCTTCGAATTCGACTATCAGTTGATCCATCTTGGCTATATTCTCACTAAAAAAAATATAACAACCTAACATTCTCCCACTTATTGTTTTCTTTGTTGAAACTAAGATTCCTAAACTCTCAGTTAGAGACCTAGGGAAACAATTTTCATTTCCTCTCTGCACCAAGAGAACTTCAAAGCACTCACAGAATTGGTCAAAGAGTCTGTTATGTTTTCCAATGTGTCTACTTTCTCTAGCAACAACTTGTTTCCTTTTACCATGTCTCTCACAAAATGGTATTGTACATCAATATGCTTTGTCTTGGAATGATAAGATGGGTTTTTTTTTCAGGAATATCACACTTTGATTGTCGCAACTTATGTTCATATCTTTCTGCTCAAACGCGATTCCTAAACACAGTCATTACAACCATATTGTTTCTTTACTTCCATGAGTAGATGTAATGTATTTATATTCTATTGTTGACAAGGCTACGACCACTTGTCACTTACTTGTGTATTTGATTTATCCACTGAACATCTTGAACACATATCCATTGGTCGACCTACCTTGATGTAGATCTCTAGCCCAGTCGGTGTCGACAAAGCCATGTACATTTAAGTCACTATCACCTCCAGTTTTTCCTTGGTAGCATATAGCATAGTATTTTGTTCCACACAAATACCTAAATATTATTTTGACATTTGTCCAGTGCTCTTTCGTAGGTGTCAACATGTATCTACTCAACACTCGCGGGGCATGGGAAATGTATAGTAGAGTGTAGACCATCACATACATTAGACTACCAATAACACTTGCATAGGGAACACGTTCCATGTCCTCCATTTCCTCCTATGTCTTTGGAAATTGTTCAACAAATAGCCTTTCTCCCATAAGAATTGGCACCTTCACAGGTTTCCAATCATGCATGTTGAAACATTTCAAAATTGTTTCAATATACTTTTTATGTTTCAACTAGATATTTCTAGTTGCTTTATCTCTCTTGATATCCATTCCTAGAATGAATTTCGTTTCACCAAGATCCCTCGTTTCAAAATTGGAGGATATTTTCATTTTGACCTCCTTTATTGCGCTCAAGTTGTTTCCAATCAGCAACATGTCATCGACATACAATGCTACATATCTAAAACACCTACCTTCTTCTTTGGAATATATGCAGTGATAAACTTTTCTTCTCATAAATATAAAACTAAGGATGTATGTGTCGAACTTTTGGTACCACATCATTGGTGATTCCTTTAGACCATAAAGGGATCTTTTCACTTTTCACACCAAATATTTATTTCCCTTTACTACAAATCATTTAGGTTGTTTCATGTATATTTCTTCTTCCAGGTCCCCATGTAGGAAATTTATCTTTACATCCATATTTTCTATTTCCAAATCAAATGTTGCGGCTAGAGATATTAGTATTATAATGGAAGTTAATTTTGAAACAGGGGAAGAAATATCACCGAAGTCGATTTCGTCAACTTGGGAATATCCTTTTTCTACCATTCGAGCTTTGAATTTCTCGAATTGACCTGCAGCGTTCATATTCTTCTTGAATACCCATTTACTACTAACATGATTTATTCCAATAAGTAATTCGACTAAGTCCCATGTCTCATTCTTGTACAAGGATTCCATCTCTTCGACCATGGAATCCTTCCATAGTTTTCCCTCTGTTGATTCAACTACCTCCCCAACCGACTTGGGCTCCTTGTCAGTGGTAGTTAACAAAAATACAAAATGAAAGTCAGACAAACTATACCTTTCGACTGGTTTTCTTACTCATTATGAAATCCTTACAACCAGAGTTTTTTTTCCACCTCTTCATCTGATACAGTTGACTCATTTGAATCATCTTCTTCATTCCTTGGTTCAAACCGCACATTCTATATATTATTCCTTGTTTGAACCATATCTTCAGGCTCAGACTTCCTTCTGACTTCTCTGGACACCACATCTCAATTGTACATTGTTTTCCTTGATTTCGGATCATAGAGATTACATCCTTTCATTCTTTCTTTGTATCCAATGAAAATACACCCCACTGCCTTCTTGTATATCTTGCTCCTCTTTTCCTTGGGAACATGCACAAATGCATCACATCCAAATACTTTGAGATGTGAAACTAAAGGCTTCTTACCATACCATACACCATGTGGATTCATGTAGACTAGGGTTGATGAAGGAGACATATTCACCATATATTTTGCAGTGTCGACTGTCTATGCCCAAAATTTGTGTGCAATCCCAGCACCATTGAGCATGCTTATTGCCTTGTCCATCAATGTTTTATTCATTCTCTTAGAAACTCCATTTTGTTGTGGACTATTTGGTGTGTTATTTTGGCATGCTATGCCACACTGCTTGTAGAAATGATCAAATTATTTTCCACGGAATTCACCACCATTGTTAGTTCTCAACACCTTAATATTCTTATATGTCTGGTTTTCTACAAGAGATTTAAACTCTTAATTTCTCTAAAACCTTTGTTTTATTCCTTGGGAAATATATCCATGTCTTTCTGGAAAAATAATCTATGAAGGAGACATAATATAGGGATCCACCAAGTGAAGGAACTGAAACAGGGCCAAATACATCACTATGAACTAGTTTTAGAATCCCCTTTTCCCTTGTTGCTCCAGATGGGAACCTCACCCAACCATTTTTCCATATATACAATGTTCACAAAAGTAGACTTCTAAATTACATTCAGGAAAATATTCAACCATACCTTTTTTATGCATAGATTGAAGTCCTTTTTCTCCAATATGTCCCATCCTCTCGTGCCATAGCATGGTTGAGTTGAATTTATGATGACTTGATGAGTTGGTTTGAATTGACTCATCCTGAGTCAATTCATGTTGAGTCAACTTCAGAAACATCAATGTTGTTACATCTATTTGAGTCGACATTCCCTAATAAATTGTATAGGTTTCATATCCAAACTCCTTTCATTAATACCATCACACCTCTAACCATGTTGCATGTATCCTTTTGAAATATAGTGTGGACCCCTCCATCACTCATCTTGTTGATAGATATTAGGTTTCTTTCCAAACCCAAAATGTGTAGCACACCTGGAAGGGTTCTAATCCTCCCATCTTGGGGTATCATTCGAACTCTTTCTCATTTGACAATTTTTGTTGTCGAATCATCCCCCCAAAACACATATCCTCCTTCATATCATTCATATTCACAGAACCATTCTTTATGCGGTGTCATATCATAGGATGTTCCTTATTTGATCAAAGAAACATATTGATTTGATTGTGTACTGGTGGATGCCAAGTGCACATCACCTCCCTTATCTGGAGTCATCATTCTTTCAGTCGAATGCTTCTCATTGGACCCTGTACTGACTTCCATTACCCTCGACTTGTATTCCCTTTTGTAAATCCCAACTTTGCTGCATTTCCAGCACCTTCTCATTGACAAAATATGGGATTTAGATCTACCCTTTGACTTAGACCTTCTACCAGAAATTTTTCCTTTATCTTTGACAACCGATCAACCTCTCATCGATAATGCATCTTTGGTTGATCCTTCCATGTTCTTCCTTCCCATTTATTCTGACAGTAGAGATGCAACCATGTATTCTAGCACTAATGTGGTTGAGTTTCTCCCTATATCCATGATTGATCTATCCCTAGAGTTTGGAAAAGAACATAATAAGTTAATACATTTCTCCTCCTTGGTGATTTTAATATCCACAGAAGATAACTAAATTTCAATGGTATTAAACACATTTAAATGATCAGTCACTAAAATACCCTCAATCATCCTCAAAGGATATAGTTTCTTTCTTAGAAATAGATTATTTACTAGGTATTTTGACTAGTACAAGCTCCCCAACTTGTCCCACAGTTTCTTGGCCGAATCTTCACTTGAAACATTTAGCAGTACCAAATCTTTAGGACAAATTCGAATCATACTCTTTCCATTCTCTCAAGTTTCTCCCATTCTTCCACCAACATACTGGTCAGAATGGTACTTAGATAGGTTGTTTCCCATTGTTCTTGATCTACAAGGGGATCTTCAATTTTAAGCTTCCAAAGATCAAAATTATGGCCATTTAATTTTTCGATCTTTATTTTCGAGCTACTCGCCATTATTTATTCACAATATATAAAGATTCATGACTTACGACTCTTATTGAACCTAGGATTTAGCTTAGAATCATGATTTTTAAATCAATATATGATACCACATGTTAGGAAATGAGGAACACTTCCACACTAAACCTAACAAAAGAGAGGAATAAATATTTAATCAAGAAATTAAATGACAAAGCCAACTCACAATACACAGATATTTTACCCTGGAAACCCAAACGAGAAAACTGGCATTCCTTGAGTGTCTTTCTCTCTTTTTGTCTTACTCTTTCAGAATAAAAGGTTACATGTATAACCTTGGTCTACACCTAATATACAATCGACATCATACCTTCTTGAATTACACAAGAAAAACCTTGTATCCAATTCAACTTACATTTGCATGACCATCAACCTATACTATGAATATACAATTGATTCATTAACCTTTGCAGTATTACAACATGCCTTGTTTATAGGATTTATAGTAGGAAAAACCATAAATAAAGGTGCCCAAAAATGGTTACATATCCATGCAGATCATTGGCTACAAATCCCATGAATCTCAGGATTTTGTTACACTCAGATACCAGTTGACTACCAGTCAGCCTTTGTTTGGTCTTCGGTCGGTTTCTACATGTCTACCTTTTGACCTCTTGTCATTTGACCTATTCAACTTGTTGTCTATATATTCAACTTCAAATTTACCCAGTCAAACCACCTCGACCTTTGACTTGTTGTCGATATCTTCAACTTTGAATTTTCTGAGTCAAACCACCTCGAACTTCATCTTGTTGTTGATATCTCAGACTTTGAATTTACCTAGTCGAACCCCCTCGACCTTCATCTTAATGTCGATTCCTTTGAATTCGACTATGATTTGATCCACCTTGACTAGACTTTCACTACAAAGAATATAACAACCCAACACCAACCACCTTTTCCACTGAATCAACATTTAGAGCCTATGGTTTTGATAAACCATGATATTCACCCTCTTGATAGGGAATTGAATGTAATGCCATATTCATTTGTTAATTACAAACATCATGTAATGATTTCTTACTGGTCTTATGTACATGTGTATAGCATAACATTAATGCACCATATCTTATTAGAACTCCACAATTAAGCATGCTTGGGATAGAGTAGTACTGTGATGGGTGACCTCCTGGTAACTCGTAGTGTTTTATATGCCAATGAAATTTTACAAACTTAGATTAATTTATCCCACACACATCATGGGAATTGTTCTTCTCTCACTCTCTCATATATAATTGAGGTGAAGGAGGCACTTTAAGCATGCAATGGAGTGTAATGTAAAGCTTCTTTTGAATGAAGTGTATCCAACATCTCCGTCTTTTCAGAGATAACATACCCCATTCTACCAGTTTGTGCTCTACAATGTTTTTTTGTCTTATTCATTAATAGAAGTGGGGTTTCATTATATTTATGTGTTTCTTGCAATATATCTATGTATTTCTTTGTTATATATTTGTTATATTTATTTCTTCATGTCATTCTCAAAATAATATGGATCAGTGGTATTAGAGGAGTCTGCTCTTTTTCATTTCTCAGAGAAAGTCCCCAATGAGGTAAGGGTATAAACAATTGTGTCTCGAGCTATTTTTCACTTGAGGAACCGCTCTTGCCAGCTCCAAGTGACCTCACATGGAGGAAGAAAATAGATATGACAGAGTATGATATCCTTTCAATACATTGCTCAAGGAATCCCTCATGCGATAGAGGAACGATATTATGGAAAACTTTGCTCATATCCTTCGAAGACTACCAATGGTGGCAGTTGAGGCATATTCGACAAGCATCCATTTCGGAGGTGTGACACCCTTCAAGGTACAAGTCAATTTTGATGTCCCTTTATTTGAAGTCTAGATATATGCAGATGCTCTAGAAAAATTGTTGAATACACTAGAAGATTATTACTTTGTTCAAACAAATTCCGATAGTGAAAAGATCACATTTGCACTCCTTAAATCCCTTTCCCATGTCAGATCTTAGTGGGAAGGTTATTGGGAGAGATACACCACAGATTAATCTACACCATTCAGGAGAGAACCCACTTGGACATCCTTTGTATATTCCCTAAAGGAGGAGTTCTACCATGTTGGAAACTATGATGACCAATACATGAGATGGAAAACTCTACGTTAGAAAAGATAGCAAACGGTGTCAGATTACACTAACATATTCCATACCTTGTGCTCAAATTTGGGTATCAAAGAAACCGAGCGATACTTGGTTTTGAATTACCACAGTGGTATGCAAAGGAACATCCAAACATAGATGTATTTCTTAGACATATCCTCACTGGGACCTGCTTATCAATATGCAGTCAAAATCGAGCATAAATTCAAGCAACGAAGTAAACATGAGTTCGAGATTGAAAATATTCCATAACAAAATCATGAGAAAGGAAACCCTAAATCACATAATGAAGGAATGAGCAAGGAATTCCAACCTCAAGAGAGCGAGTCCAAGATGTATGCAAATAAGGGTAATGGGAAGTCTAAGAAATACATTGGAAAGGGTTGTGAGTTCCACAACAGCCCATGGCACTACATTGATGAATGTCGCTCAAAGCAGTTATTGGTGGTTGAGCTCAAAGAAAAATAATCAGA
>JASDQU010305726.1:308142-328979 GCA_032191745.1 Picea mariana | reverse complement strand
CATTAGACATATGGGGGGGCGATATTCATTGTATACCATCGATTAATTTTTGAGCTTCCTCCCCCTGCATGTGATATCCATGGTTTTCATAGTTTTTGACATCAATGACAACATGATCCAACACAAAATTTGTTGCATAATTTTATGAAATTTTTGGGCAACCTCCATCATTCAAATGATTGCTTGGAAGAGTTAGATGGGACTTACTTTTAAGTATAACAAGAAGTGTAGTTTATAGGTTAGGATAATCTCCTTTAGAGTATTTTCATTCATCTATTTTCCATTGTCAAATTGTAAATTCTAATTTTCCATCATTCATCTATTTTTGAGTATTTTTTTCAAGTTTCTTGTTGCAAATAATGTTTTTAGCTTGATTGTTTCACTCCATTTCTTGCTTCATTGTTTGTGCTTGATCTGAATATGCAATGGAGGTTGAATTCCCTCTACATTGGATTATATGGCTATTGTTTTATTTTCTTTTAAGATATGTAACCTTCTTTTTCATTTCCATTCCTTTCTATTTATTTCCTTTATCTATGTGTTTTAATTTACAAAAATAATTCCTTTCTATGTATTTATTTGAGTAGCACTTTCATTCTTGTCATTGAATTTAATTTACAATATTCATTACTTTAAAGTGGGTCTATGAATATAGTGTATTATCATGAATTTTGTAAGGACTGACTATCTAATAGTAGCACAAGGATCATTGATTCAAAGACATCTTCTCATTTGATTAATTTCTCATCCAATAGGAAGTGACCCTAGACCTTCATCTACCTTTGTATATTGTGAAAGGAGATAGGAGTGAAAGTAATGAAACTGAGTTCATGAGGATCAAATCAAAATGAACTATCAAACTTGAGCATTTTCTTTGTTAGTTCCAACATTCCTTTACTTTCATGTATTTCATATAATGTTTTTACTTTATGATGTTCMRTAMTTTGATGTATGTTTAATTGAGTCGAATATTATTGCTAAGGATGTATGTATTTATTGATCTAGTAGAAACCTTGGGATCCTAGTTTCATTGATCCATTCACCTAAACTCTTCACCTAAGTTTAGTGATCCAAGACCTCTGTCTTCCCTTACATATTTTCATGGGATTTAAGAGTAAAGATCATGAAGTCAATGGGATGAAGAGTCAAGGGGGATAATTTTCAAAGTTGATAATTTGATTTGTTAGTGTATATTAGATTTAGTTACTTACACATCATTCATAGGACAAATTTTAGTGAGCTAAGATATTTTGTTTGTAAATACATTGTATAACACCTAATAAATTTGCAAAAACCGCAAATTGACATTTAAAGTTAAGATGAGGAGTTCAAAATTATTGTTGTAATTCTTTGATACATTAGTGAGAAGTATGGTTCACATGATAGAGTTAGATCAAGGTTGCAAACCCTTCATTTAAAATATTTCAAGGCCATAGAGGGTTACAAACCTAAAACTTAGTACTTATACTTCCCTAAGGAAGACACTTGAGTAATTGGTGGTGATGATGATGGAGAAGATGACCAAATCCTACATGAAGGTAATATGGAGAGGGATCATGTTGTCACAAAGAGGAAAATGTTACCAATGCCTCACAAATTTTAGTTACTCTACCCTATTGCGAGGTATATAGAAATATGCTATTACATGAAAAAATATGTCCAGACACCTACAAACCTTTACTGCACATTCTATAAATATGTGGAGCACGATGAGAAATGTCGTAGGGCTTATGACCTCTTGCATGAAAGATCAAGAGAGACATATAGGATTCAAGGCGAAGTACAATAGGAATGAAATGATACATAGTTTAACTCTCCAGGAAGAGGAAATTTCAACCCTCGCGGTGGATTCAAAGGAAGAGGATAAGGAGGAGGCATGGGTCGAGGTTGAGGTTAGATCATTTGTTATAACTGCACACAACTAGCTCACTTAGCAAGGGACTGTCAGAACCCTTGTACCACTTGCATCTACTGCAACTCATTCAAACATGTCATTGAAGATTTCCCTATGCTGTTAGCCAAGCTTCAGGAGAGACGAGGAGGAAACCATCAAGTACAAATTATATCAGTAGAACCTCGCAGAGAGAATCCCAGAGTCACTATTATCACTAGAGGAGGCATTGTTACAGGAGAAGATAGAGTGACCCTATAAAACACTACATAAGAATCAAGGGTCAGAAGAGCTACAACGAAGACATAAGTGTGTGATCCAAGGGAAGAAAAATAGACATTTGAAGAGGCAAGAAAAGAATTTGGAAGATATCAGGCTTCTTTATCAAAGACACAACCAGAAGTGAGAGAATGTGGAATGCCTTTGGAATTTGATCAGTTTGCATCACCTGGAGAAGGAAAAGAGGTAAGCAAGCTTATGAAATTATTTTACACTTGCATTAATCTAATTAAGGATGAAAGAGATGTACAAGAACTACAAAATTTAATCAGACAGTATGAGATAGGTAGGATAGCTCCTATGCTGAATAAGGTAGTACATCAAGTATCCAAAAAGAGAAGGACAAATAAAGAATTACACCTTAATGCTCAGATTGGAAATTATGACATAGATTATGTGGTCCTCGACTTAGGATCAGAAGTCAATGTTATGACGAAGCAGACCTGGGCACTGATGGGAAAACCTAAGTTAATGTATTCCCCTATCAAGTTTAGGATGGCTAATCAGCAGGCAGTAAGCCCCTTTGGGAGATTGGATCATGTCCATGTGGAAATCGATGGGGTAAGGACATTTGCAGATTTTGAGGTGATTGAGATAGTTTATGATAGTTGTCCTTATCCTGTGCTGTTAGGAATTGACTGGGATTTCAACAATACCACTATTGTTGACTTAAAGAAAAGAAGAATGACATTCGAAGGTGATGGCCTTAGGGTCATTGCACCTCTGGATCCTGATGAAGGTCGTAGATACACAGAACCCATTAGAGAAGAAGATCATGCTTATAAACTAGAGAACATATATAAATTGACAGCCAGACAATAGGATTACATTAATCCTACAACAGATGGGAACTTAAGCTGGCGTAGTGACACACATGCTCATAAGATTCAAAATAATCACTAGAGGACTGGTAGAACAAAATGTATGAATTTTCTACGAGAAGGTGTGATAGATTGACTAGGGAAATTCGTTGGATTGGCACATAAATAAGCAACCTGCCCACATTTGATGGTCTAAATCATTTAGAAACATTCTTATCAGAATTTGAAGAAATTGTACCAGTACAACAACGATTGTTGGCACTAGATGAATCTTTAAAAGCAACGCCAACAAGATGGTGGGGAACACATAAGAAGAACATCGCAGACTGGGTGTAATGTCTCACTTTGATGACAATGCTCTTTTCAAAACAAGCCGAAGGGTGCAAACTTAGATACATAGGTGAGATTTGTCCAAAGGACCATGTGCAAAGTTGTGAGGAGACCTGGAGCAAAATCCCTCAAGAGAAGTGGGTGCATAAATTCATCAAAACTTTGGACACAACGCCTATTAATTGGTATCTTCAAGCAGAACTGCATCTCACCACTTCAAATTGGTATGGTATGAATCAAAAATTTGTAGCTACATTTTTATTTGAAAGTCAATATCTCTTAGTAGATCAAGCTTTACAAGTTATAAGACAAAAAGTATTTGAGGAGGCACCTAACCTCCCTTTGGAGAAAGAAGAAGATGAATGGACTGCACCACTTCAGAAATTGCAAGGCTATTACAATATCAATGATGATGAAGACGATGATCCTAGGAATGTGAACATCGCAGAGACATAAGGACAGAGAGACATAGAAGGACTAGGAGTTGAACTACCTTTTATTGGACAACCAATCAAAATCAAGGAAGTTAATATTGGAACAGAGCAAGCACCTAAGCTCGCAAACGTTGGAGATTATTTCGATGATGCCACTATTGACAAGATCACAAAACTACTGCATGAGTATCAAGACTTGTTTCCAACCAAGTTTAACGACATGAAGGGAATTAAAGGGCCCATGGGAGAGATGAATATCCCCTTGAAACCAGATCCAAGGCCAGTCAAGAAGAGACCTTATAGATTGAATCCCAAATATAAGCAGAAAGTCAAGATTGAATTAGACAAAATGTTGGAAGTAGGAATCATCGAACCTGTTGAAGAGTCGGAATGGATTAGCCCTATGGTGGTCCAAGATAAGAATATAGGAGAGACAAAAATCTATGTAGACTTGAGGAAACTGAATGCTGCATGTTTACATGATCCATTCCTTACACTGTTTACTGACGAAGTGTTGTATAATGTGGGAGGATAGGAAGTTTACTCCTTCACAGATGGATTTTTAGGTTATCACCAGATCAGGATTGTTAAGGAAGATCACCATAAGACCACACTTGCAACAGAATGGGGATCCTACCGGTACACAGTGATGCCTTTCGGACTGAAGAATGCACCAACCATATTTTCTAGGGTGGTGGTCGAAGCATTCAAGGAATTTTTGAATAAATTTCTAGAAGCATATTTTGATGATTGGATTGTTTTTAGCTTATTGAAAAATCATATTGAATGTTTAAGACTAATTTTGGATAAGTGCAGGCAATGTCATATTTCCCTAAACCTGAAGAAGTGCATCTTCTTTTCACCCTTTGGAGTGCTTCTAGGCCATATTGTGTGTAAACAGGGGTTGTTGGTAGATCCTTCCAAGATAGCCATCATTTTTTATCTACCCCCTCCTACTTCAGTAAGACAGTTGTGCACTGTTCTGGGACATACAGGGTACTACATAAAGTTCATCAAGGGCTATGCACAAATAACAACACCTATGGAGAAGTTATTAAAGAAATATTGCTAGTTTCAATGGTCAGAACAATGTCAACAGAGCTTCGACATACTGAAACAGAAAATGGTCACTGCGCCATTCTGTTTTTCCCAAACTGGAGTAAGGAATTCCAAGTGCACGTCGATGCATCATATATTGCATTAGGAGCAGTGTTAGCACAACCAGGAGTAGGATATATTTCTACATACCTCGCAATAGGGTAGAGTAACCTGTTTCAAATGGATCGGATCCCTAGAGGCCAAGTACTCATGAAATAGGGGACATTTCTCCTTATCGTGGCCTTCTGATTTTCATCTGATACACCAAATCTCGTCTCTTCTATTTTTTTCCCTTTTCTTTCTTCATATCTTCGAACTGCAGAGATAAGCTAATTAGTTGACTCAAAATTTGACTCATACCTGAGCTGGATTCTCCCATAGGGGATGACTCTAGTTTCATGGAAATTTCCAATGCCTCAACCTACGAAGCAACCTTCTGTTACATCAGAGGAAATCTGATGTGTGGTAGGAGGGAAGCAATGAACCATTCATTATTATTCTCGTCTGGGATTTGAAAACTCAATCGGCATGTTAAGGTCTTAAACCTCTGATCAAATTCCCAAACAGGTTCAACTACTTTCTGCTTGATTTCGTTCAGTTCTGTAATGCATTGTGACTCTGACTTGGGTTTCTTGAATTTTTCACTCAACGTAGTCTTGATCTCTTTCAATGTTTTAGGTTGTGCAATTCCCTTAACAAACTTCATGTACCATCTCAGTGTGCGGTGTCTCAAGGTAGTACTAAACTGAGCTCTCTTAACTGCTTTGGTATTGACTTGCTTAATACTCCATACAGCCTCACATAAGAACCAGTGTTGACCAGGATCTTCAGATCCATATCCTATAAAGATAGGTAGCCTCATTTCATATTCCATAGATCTTCCTAGGTTTCTTGACTGAGTATGTATTGAACTTCTGGTAACATTTCTCTGAGTGCTCCGGTAACTCTGACTACTCTAGTTACTTAACGTTGCTAAAACAAAAGGAGGAGTAATAGTACTTACTTTGATCTAGATTTTATGAGAAGAATGAAATGAAGATAGATTATTAACAGGTGCTTAACACAAAGTAACAGAGATAGATTAAAACTAGTTTTCTATTCAATAAAGAAATAAGCTAGAAACTGTAAAATGCAACAGAAACAAGCTTACTAGAATGTGGTGGCTTATCTCTGAGAAGAGATGTGACGGTTGCACTCATTCGCAAGAAGATGATTACAATGAGGATCTGAAGGCCTTTTTACAATAAGTAGGAATTTCAAAAACCCTAGACAACCAACAACCTAATCCTAGGAGATGAAGCGCCAAAAGTCATGTGGGCTCCGTTTGGGTAAGTTAGTACATCAACTTCCTGGGGTCGTAACTTTTGCATACGATCTCCGTTTTAGATGTATGATAGCCCGTTAGAAAGGTATCATCGAGGAGATTCATTTTAGATGAAACATCGAAGGTATTTACATATTGCAAACTTTTTTTCCAAAAAAACATCGTTTAGGGCCTCAAAAAGGCTCCGGAAGTGAAAACTGCTAAAAATAGTAAATTACCAAAATTGCCAGAAAATTGTTTAGAGCTAGTTGGAAAAGGTGGGTGGCCATCGATATCCATGTGGATCAATCCTCCCTCATTAGGAAGAAGAGTTGATGTCCCCCATCAGATGAGGAAATTTCTGCTGAATTTGGCCCCGGGTGAGCCACCTGCCTTGGTGCAGGAGCTGCCCTGCTTTGACGACTCAATAAAGTTGGATCCTTTGTTGTTGAGTGCCCTTGATATATGTGTCCACAATATGATCATTGGATTCCTATTGTATGCAGTTGGGGTTGAGCTCTGTTGGTTTCAATTGTTCTGCTACTTCTGAGGTGTCCAATAGTGGTGGAAAATAAAGGCGAAGGAGATCCACGTTGAACACTGGGTGTAGGCCAAGGAAAGGAGGAATGTTGAGATCAAAAGAATTATCCCCCATGGCCTTGGTGATAGATTATGGCCCATAACAGAGTGGGAAAATATTCTGATGGGGTCCTGTAAGGCGATCTTTCTGCAAGTACAACCAAACTTTGTGAACCACCTGAAACTTATGTGGCACCCAATGTTGATCATGGCGTTGTTTGTACTTGTCATTGGACTTCTGTAGGATATCCTGAACCTGTTGGTAGATGTGCTGGATCCGCTCAGTGAACCGGGTGGCTTTTTCAACTTCAGTTGGAGGAGGAGATGATTCAGTCGAGGTGACCACAAGGCGAAGTGAAACATCTATGGGACCCAATGGTTCGAATCCCAACCCCACCTGAAAGGGGCTGTGGCCGGTTGAGCTATGCTGGGCGTGGTTGTATCTATGTTGGACATAGGGAAGGCTCTCATCCCATGTGCGGGGGTGATTTTAATTATACATGCGAAGGATATGCACAATCATTTGATTTACAATCTCAGT
Organism: Picea mariana; assembly: GCA_032191745.1. Lineage (NCBI taxonomy): Eukaryota > Viridiplantae > Streptophyta > Pinopsida > Pinales > Pinaceae > Picea > Picea mariana. The sequence continues at coordinate 321,703 of JASDQU010305726.1, read as the reverse complement.
TTGGCCATCTGTCTGGGGGTGGAAGGACGTGGATTTGGTGATCTTGGTGTCTAGCAATGACCAGAGGCTCAACCAGAATGTGTTGATAAATTGACTATCCCGATTTGAGACAATGGTTTGTGGGATTCCAAAATTTACCCAGACTTGTTCAAAGAAGAGCTTGGCAGTGGCCTCTATTGTGATGCTCTTCTTGAAGGCAACCAGAATCACCATCTTAGAAAAGCGATCAACAACCACAAAAACACAGTCATTTCCCCACTTGGTGGAAGGGAGGCCCGACATGTAGTCCATTGAGATGGATTCCCATGGCCTGTCAGGAGGAGGAAGAGGGGTGTACAAGCCCTATTTCTTAGTGGTCAGTTTGGAAATAGTGCAAGCAGTGCGGGACCTGATATACTTGCTGACCTCTTGTCGAAGTTTCGGCTAGTAGAAATGTTTCAGTAGGATCGCCATTATCTTTTCGACACCGAAGTGTCCTACCACCCGACCGTAGTGGGCTTCCCAAATCAGCTTCCCTCGCTTGCTTGATGAAACACAGATATGGCCTAGATGACATAACAACCCATCCTGAAGATGGAAATTATTGACAACTGTGTTTTCACCCAACATTTGGTAGGTGGTGGTGAAGTCAGGGCCTGTCTCATAGAGTTGGGGCCATCTGGAGGTCTCATGGTCACAAGAGTCTATCACCATTGTGAGTGCCACAATTGGTGGTCTGCTGAGGCAATCAATGATATGATTGGTGCTTCCTGTTTTATACTTGATGTTGGGGTGGAATTGCTGCAAGTATGTGGACCACTTTTGATGGTGTTCATTCTGCAATTTTCTCTGTGTCTGCATGAACTGCAGTGGCTTATGATCAGTGTGGATGATTGTCTCCTTCCCAAGAATGTAATGTCTCCACTGACAGACAGTATTTTATAGTGTCTCACTATGATAGGCCATGAGGTGGTCGTGTTGAGTGAGAACGACACCCACAGCATAGTCTGAATCATCTGTATTGATCTCAAAGGGATGTTGCAGGTCTAGTAGTGAAAGTACTGGGGTTGAGCACAAGTGTTGCTTCAAATCATCAAACGTTTATTGTTGGGACCAGCCCCACACAAATTTTTCCTTACCACCACCCCTATTTATTTGGCTGAGGGCCCATGAAATATGGGAGAATCCCAACACAAACCTGTGGTAGAAATTGGCAAGGCCCAAGAAGCTCCGAAGCTCAGTGAGTGTGGTTGGGGCTGGACAGTCACAAATGACTTGGATCTTGGCTGGATCCACATGTATTCCATGTTGATCAATGATGTAGCACAGGAAATGGACCCCGTCAATGCCGAAGGATCATTTTTCCAAGTTGGCATATAGCTTGTGCTGCCGCAGGGTGTACAGAACCTATTGAATATGTTGCAAGTGTTTGGCCCAAGTCTTGTTGTAAATTAGAATTTCATCTAGATACACCACTACAAAAGTATTGGTGAATGGTCCCAGCATATCGTCCATCATCCTCATGAAAGTGGCTGGAGCATTTTTGAAACCAAAGGGCATGACCAACCATTCAAAAAGGCCTTCCTTTGACTTGAAGGCGGTCTTCCATACATCTGTCTATTCTATCGGGACCTAGTGGTAGCCAGACTTCAGATCAATCTTAATGAAGTATTTGGCCCCTATGAGTTGATCAAGGAGGTCGTCGATTCAGGGAATCGGGTACTGATTTCTGACTATGATTTTATTCAGAGCCCGGTAATCAATACAGAGTCACCAAGTTCCATCTTTCTTTTGTACCAGCATGATTAGGCTCCCGTAAGGTGATGAGCTAGGATGGATGTGCCCCTTGTGGAGCATTTATTGGATTTGTTGCTTGATCTCCTCATTCTGTAACAAAGAGTGGTGATAGGCTGGCCCATTGGGCAGCAGTGCGTTGGGGGTCAGAGATGGGGTGTTTGACCTGGTAGTGCAGAGGTACCCCTATAGGTGAGGAGAAGATATCCGAGTATTCTTCCACAACCTTATATACTTGCTTCTACTGTGTGGAGAGGTTGGTCATAGAGACCCTAGATGTGGCTATGATCTTTCTCTTATTCTGAGAGAGAATCACGAAGAAGACAAACTTTCCCATCTAAGAGATGGCCTTCCTGCATTTCATAGCAGAGATCAAGGAAATAGCACTAGGTGGGACTGCCTCAGGTATCCTATACAATTTCATGTTCAAAGTAATAATAAAACTATAAGGCCTAGACTCATATACAACATGGCATTTCCATAAATATGTTTGACCCAAAAGAACATCACAAACTTCGAGAGGAGCAACATCACACAATACCTCATCTTTGAAGGGATTGATGTCGTACGACAGTCAGCATTGTTGGCTGATGCAAAGATCGCTTCCTTGGTGGAGCCATCCAATGGTGTAGGGTTGTGGGTGCAGCGTTGTTGGTAGGGCTAGCTGCTTGATGACCTCTGTTGAGATGAGGTTCCTCTGGCTACTGCTATCAATGATGAAGTGTAGCAGGGTGCCTTTTACCCACATCTATGAATGGAAGAGGCCCTCTGCTTCTTCTGACTCATCTAGTTCACTAGACTGGAGCTTGGTGGTAGAAATGGTGGCACTAGGTTCCGCATCAATGATCAGTCTTCCCCTTTCTGGTTTTAGCTCAAAGTCAGAATATACATATGATTCAGAGGCTTTCACTTCGGCCACCAGTGACTGCTTTGAGCGACGGTTAGCAGTGTTATGCCAAGGGCTCTTATGGAAGTCGCACCATTTCCCGATGTCTTTCTTTGTCTTTCTGGTGTCCTTCTTTTCTTGCAGCTTGGACTGGTTGTCCTGATACTGTCCATATTTTCTCTTTCCTTTGTTTTGTGGGTTGGGGCCACCCTTTCCTGGCTTTTGTTGTGAGGGGTTCCCAGGCACAAATAGCCGCATCTTTTGTTTGAGATTCTTCTTAATTTTGATGGCATATCTATAGGCCGTGCCCAAGGATGAGATGTCCAGAAATTACATTTTGGTTTGGATGTATCTATGTAGACCATCGCGATACTTGAGCACCAGATGTCACTCTGAATATTTGATACCCAACTTGGTGTGCAAGGTATGGAATATATTTGTGAAATCTGGCACTGCTTGGTCTCTTTCTTGCCGTAGTGTGGTCCATTTGGTATGCAGGTCATCATAACTTCCGATGGGGTAGTATTGTTCCTTAATATAATCCCTAAAGGATTCCCAGGTGATCGTGACTAAAAATAATGAGGGTTCCTCTGTTTCCTTTTTCTCATAGAAAGTTTCCCACCAATATTTGACATAGGGAATGACTTTGAGGAGCGCAAAAGTAATCTTTTCTCTATTCGAAAAGTTATGGACAGAAAAATACCCTTCTAGTAGATTCAACCACTTGTCTACAGCATCTGTGTCTATCTGACCTTCAAATATAGGAATATCGAATTTTATTTGTACCTTGAAGGGGGCAGTGTCTCCATTCGAAGAATATGCGTCGCATGTTGGTAGCCGCCAAAGGATTTGCATGAAACTATCCATCATCTCGTTCCTCTGTTGTGTGAGGGATTCCTTAATCAACAGTTTGAAAGGATATCATGTCCCTTCATCTTTATTTTCTCCTACCATGAGAGGTCACTTGGGCGTGTGAAATCTTTTCTCCTCTAGAGAAACAAGCTCGAGACCCAACTCTTTGTACTCCGACCTCGTTGGGGACATGCATTAAGACAACAAGGAGCAGACTTCTCTAATACCACTGATCTGGATTTTATGAGAAGAAAGAAATGAATACATATTATTAACAGGTTCTTAACACAAAGTAATAGATATACAGTAAAACTGGTTTTATATTCAATAAAGAAATAAGTTGGAAACTGTAAAATGCAGCGGAAACAAGCTTGCTGGAATGGTGGCAGCTTATCTTTGAGAAGGGATGTGACGGTTGTGCTCATTCGCAAGAATATAATTACAATGAGGCTCTGAAGGCCTTTTTACAATAAGAAGGAATGTCAAAAACCCTAGACATCCAACAACCTAACCCTAGGAGATAAAGCGCCAAAAGTCATGTGGGCCCCGTTTGGGTAAGTTAGTACATCAATTTCTCGGGGTCGTAACTTTTGCATATGATCTTCATTTTAGGAGTATGATATCCCATTGGAAAGGTATCATCAAGAAGATTCATTTTAGGCACAATATCAAAGGATCCCCTATTTTTCAAATCTGTTTTCCCCAAAAACATCATTTAGGGCCTCAAAAAGGCTCCGGAAGTGAAAACTGCTAAAAATAATGAATTACCAAAATTGCCAGAAAACTATTTTGAGCTAGTTGGAAAAGGTGGGTGGCCATCGATATCCATCTGGATCATACTTTGATAGTTAGTGAATTTGCTGAATTTTTTTACTCTTCTCGCTGAGGTTGTTCGATCTTCTCGTCCTTTGCTCCAACAGATCCTGACTGTTCCTCGTTCAATAGCTCTTCTTCTTCTCCACCATAGAACCCTTCATCATGTGCTAGTGGTTCGTGACTCTACTCAAATAGTTTTACTAGAGGAACCTATCTAAAGGTTCTCCCATTGCGTGTATGTCCCACCTCTGTGTCACTATCATTGTCTGAGTTTTTAACATTATCTCTTCAACTATTTACTGTATCTTCAATATATTCTTCTCAAACAATAGCGTCTTGATCTTCAACTTCAAAAAGTGTAAAAATTTCCCTCTAGGTCCTTTAAATAAATACCTCTATGCTTGGCTATATGACTCTACTCTGTCAATAGCAAACTCGGTAATGTACCCTCCAATAGTGCTATCAAAATAGTGGTCTACTTCTCTTGACCTTCATGATCAGCGCTGACATCTAAACCACAGGTGGTTTAAATATGATCTCAAACTGGGTACCTGTTAGTCTGGTTAACCACTCGTATAGATCTTTATGAATTCCTCCAAAGAAAATCTCATGTATATCAGTAAAGATATACCTTCCCAACCAATCCTTTGTTCTAAGATTAGGGTTCTTATTTTGAGGCTCAGCGAAGTCCTTTTCTTGTTCTTCTATCCACTTATGAATCTTTGTCTTTGATGGAAACCACCTGGACATTCCCTCAAGAAGATCTCGGTCCCAGTAATGGAACCATTTGTTGGCACAGGGGTAGACCCAGGGTTCAACTGTAACATCGCACCAACAAGCCCTAACTACTATCCCTTTCGGCAACACCTACAAATCAGATACAGTCTCACCCGAAGTAGCGATAGGGGGTTGCAGGACACAGGTGTCTACAACCAGAGGAAATGAAAATGGATTCAAAGGAACAACACATAGATATCTATTTATTATTTATATCCCTTAGGCCTACTACGTGAGCTATATCTCATATATAACACAATGATGCAATAAAAGAATAACATAAAGCAAAATAACACAACATCAATAACACAGAACAACAAGATATGCGTGGTTCACCCTCTCCCTAGGGCTACATCCACAGAACTGTGTTTCTTGATACTATATGAAAACATACAGTTCTATCTGTGCACTTAGCTTGCAAATCTCTATCTCTTTCTCTCTTCTCTATCTCCCCTCCCTGTGCACCTAGCTGTAGGGTTGATCTTTGCACCCAACGGAAGATCTTACAATACAAGCTCACTATTGCTCTCAACACAACAATCAAAACTATAAACAACCAACAAAAACCCCATCCTAGGTCCTCTAGACCTTTATTTATACATTACAATGACAAACATCTAGGTGTCAAAACCCTAGATACCAAAACCCTAGGTCTAAAACCCTAGGTCAAATTGACCCACATTTTCAGGGCTTCGCCAGCCTGTCGTTCCTTCTTTCCCATGAGGTGCTCTAAAGAACTCGTTGATGCCTTCTTCTTCTTGTTGAGTTCTCCCCGATCTATCTTCCGTTTTGATCTATCATCGTCGATCTTCTCGTTCAATGACTAGATTTCCCTTAATTCTCTCCTTCTTTTCTGCTTCTTTGACCACTTCGACCCAATGTTAGTCAATGTGCCTTCCGTGCAGTTCGTATTTCGCCTTTCTTCCTTAATATTCACTTACTTCCATAAACAAGGGCCAACATCCATTCTAGACCTCCACAAATCATCTCTGCATTGTCCTCATCCTCCCAAGTCAAATACCTCATACATCGTCATACCTCAAAAATGTGAAACTCTTTGTCCCAATGAAGACTCTATCTCATCAACCTATGATACACATGAAACTATCTCTTCTATGCTAAATTAATTGAGTTTAACCCATCGTAACTCACCATGAATAGTCACTAGAAGTCCATCCACATGGTTTTCAATCTACCACACAACATATTGTTGTGATCCAAGATCTCCTCCAACCCACCAAAACTCCCAACCTGCCGCACCACTGAGCTGCAATATTCCACAACTCCTCATCTATATGGTTTGATCCATATCTAAAACTAGAGACCATATAACCTATATCTCCCTCTTAGAGAAAAATCCTTAGCTTCCTCAGAGCTATCACTTATGACCTACCTGGAATAAGAACAAGAACAAGAACAACACTCCTCCAGTGTTCTAGCAAAATATGTGTCTCAAGATGATCCCCTTCTCTTCAAATCCCAAGATCTGAAACCATGTCAATTTTCATATGCAACGCTATGTGACTGATTTCATATCTGAAAATTGCTTCCTAGTGATCTAACAATAAAAACCTAGTCATTATCACTGAATAAATTTACACTGAAATTATTGACGGAAAACATATGCAGTGGAAAAAATAAGATCAAATATGAATCATCAATACATAAGAGACACAAGAATTATGTTTTGTAAATTTATCCAATTCTTCAAATATGAGGACAAAACCAGTCCTCTCAATGTCACCAAATCTGAGGAAAAAACCAGACCTCTCCACGAATACAATGTCACCAAATCTGAGGAAAACCTTGTCCTCCAATAACCATAAAACTTAGAAAACCAAACCTCAACAATATTATGGAAATCTCCTCTTCTCATGAATGTACTATAGACCACTTGTATGGCATGTTGGCATCACTTGTCATCCTATATGGATTTGTACCTGCCTAGAAATATATACATGATTCACCTTACTAGAAACCCACGTACGTACATTGTTCTCTTCACTGCAAACCACATATTGTGTTAACAATTCACTCCATGTGTGAGACCTTCTTTGCTACTCTCTTTTGGGCTAGATTTCCACCTTGAAGTCTTTCCCTATGCTAAGATCACCAATCCTCCTTGGTACAGCTACAACCTGACTTATACCAACTCCATGATGTCACCACACTATGACACTATGAGATGTCACAATGACCTCTCTCCTTTATATACAATCCTTAGGGGTCACCATAGAAGCCCCTCCACAAGTCAAGATCAAATTAGGCTTTCCTTGTGGGTGACAATCCCAAACACAAGCCCACAAATCCCATCACCAAACCCATGCATCCCCCACTTAAATCTAAGATGTTTTTCACCAAACTGAAAGTGTGATGTGGTTCCCGCGATGATTCCCACATGCCCAACACCTAGGGTCATGTGAGAATACATGCTTGAAGCTACAAAAATCAACATGTTCTACCTATAAGTTTGTGTATGAATTGTATTTGGATGATCTCTATGTGTTTGTTTGTAATCTATATGATATTAGTTCTAACGGTTTGAATGAATGTAAATAATATCATAATAAATGCAACCCTTACTAAATTCCTATCACTCTACACATTAATAACACAGAAACTATTATAAATTCCTTGGGAAAAACATTTTTCCTATTGGAAGGCTGAATATATCGACATATTAGACTACACAGGGCCATTGTTGGACACCTCTTGCTAACCCAGGGTGTCACAGAGACAACAACATGGTTTCATTTCCAAGATCTTAACTAATGTAGGGTATTAGCAATGTGAAGGAGGCCAAAGAAGGTATAGATTCAAGGTAGGTTCAAAATAAGGATTCATGAATTTTTCTACCAATAAATTTCATACATGGTGGAAGATGTTGCAATATTTAAAGAGAAATGCCTATTTGAGTTCTTGCATGAAATATTTTGGGTGGAATTTCCAATGAATTTGCATGAATGGATAGAAATAATTGTGGAGAAGAATTGGCATTGGAACTCAATGGTTTGATCACATAATGAATTGAGAAATTGATTTATGTTATAGAAGTGTAGTAGAAGGATATTGTTTAGAATTTGCAACAGAATTCCATTATTCTTTGACCAAGGAACTTGGATTTTCTAAGAAAGGGCCACATGGAAGGTTGTTAGAAGAAATATCAATGTGGATAAAGATGTTGATGGTGGAACAAGGTATTTCACTTGGCCCCATTGAGAAGGAAGCATAAACCATGTGTGTGTAATTTGGAATGGTGGGAGGAACTGATGATAGATTCAGTTTCATAAGATACTCAATGGATCGATGAAGCCAAGTAAAGGAAATGGACTCTAAAATATTACAAAATGAGTGGTAACAAAGATTTGATAAGATCACAAAGTACTAGTGGAAAGACGAGGTGGAAAATATCAAAACCAAGAAATTTATTGATGAAATGTTATGGTTCCAAACTACATCTGAAGTGAGAGATGTTCTATAGGATGAAAGGACAAATTAAAGGAGATTTGGCTAGCCCAAAAAGTAAGGATTAAGAAAGTGAATTGTTGAGAATAGAACATTTTTTTGTGGAGGAAATAATTTTGAAATAAATGAGGTGGTGACCACATGATGACATGGGGGATGTAGAAACTCAAACCATAGATGCCTTGGATTATTATAACCAAGAAGAGGCATTCAAAAATACATTTGATTTTGTACCATTATAGTATTATGATTCTATAGACTACCATACCATTGATTAAGTAGATTGAAACATTAGTGAAACTGGTCCATCCTACATCCTACCACATATTCCTTTTGAAATTTTCCAAGACCCTTTGACTATTGTTGCACAAAGTGAAAGTGTGTGTTTAATTAGTAGTTCAATTAATCATGCTACGATGGTTTTAAAAACTATGAGTGTGATGTCCCAAGGGAGTCAAAATTTGTCTTCAATATTATCTACTTTTGTAAGTGTTTCCATAGGAGCGTCATTAGTGATCCAATAGCCAAGAACCCAAGAATTTGTGTTGGTTCAAAGTCATAAGAGAATGGTGGTGACTTAGCCAAATAACTAATCTCTACAATCTCATGTATTCTGTAGTAAAGGTGATGTGGATACAAATCAACATTGGTCCCTCTATGATGCCATTTGGAATGTGTGAATAACGAAATATTCTACTCAATTGGTGGAATTCCAAATAATTTTATGAGGAAGGGAATTGCAATGGTACATTAAATGAAAGAAGAATGCTCTAGTTTTTCATGGTGTGAGTCTAATCTAGTTAAAGGTATATGTTGTGAATAAGTCTTAGAAGACAAAAGTAGGACAATAAAATATTGAGAAGTTCAAGGAAATTAAGAAGAAGTGGGAGAGATAGTTTGGGAGTATGGTCAATACTTTTAGGATATAATACGTAAACTAAGTTAAAATATTTAGAAGGTGCAACACCAAGAATGGTTTATTGGTAGGCCATTACCTCACATGCGCACACCATTAATACAACAACAGATGTTGGAATTGAGGGAAGCATTGAATTTTTCTATGTGATTGGAGTCTAAAAGTAGATTGGAAGAAGCCTCAATCTAATGGTTAAGTCTAGGACTAGCATAGTTCTAGTACTAGTTGATTATGTTGATAGAAAAGATTAAAAAGTTAGTAAAATCCAAGTTGGGTGGAAAATATACAACATGGTGCAAATTGTGAAATATTGAAGGCCATTCATGGAATGATCTATACATCACTTTGAGATATTTCATGGTGATAGTTAATCCATTCTTGGGAAGTACGTCGAGTAAAGAAAATGGAGTTTTTTTTTAGATATGTAGGAACCTAAGGCATGGAGCCACACCATTTCCCACTACAAAAAAAGTATAACAACACTTCAACAATAATGCATTGTAACTTTTATAGGGTAAACACTCACTGTATGGAGTACTACCACACATTATCTATGCTTATCAAGAGATTTTATTTTTTTTTCACAGTAGACTTAGGGGGGGAATTGGGGCCACAATAAAAATCAACATAATCAAGTGCCGAGGAATGATGTGAATCATCCTCCACTGTGGTTTTACAATTGTAGTGAAGTGGAACATATTGCATGTAATGTTTTGCAACTACATCAACCTCACCATGACTACTACTATAATATTGGGAATACATTGAGGATTTCCTTGAGATAGATAAATTGGAGGTGCTAATAGATGAAAATATGGTACAAACATGGTTAATTATAAATCATAAATCCTTGGTGATGTTGAGCCATGTCTGGTGTACACATGAATCAATATTTTCACTCATGCTAGAGTGAAGATAGGGGAAAATGTTGGAGCCAAATATCAAGGATTGATTCATAGAGCCCCATAAAAGGCACCAACATTCAACCTTGTGTAGTAAAAGGATTTTCTCTAATATGCAATAAAATACATAACGTAAATTGTATGTATAGGGACAGTTGACCTAATATTGTATGTGGAGAGACTACATACTCTGACTCATCCATAAATCATTTGCCAACATATGTTGTCCTAGACGATAGTGGAAGAGGTCTAAGGGTGGATGAATCCTTTCTTGTTCATACTAGAGGACTCAAAGTGGTACTTGTACAACTTCAAGGAAAACTTGACTTGATGGTTAGGGAAAGAAGTTTGGCTTAATACACTGATTGGAGGATATGTGATACATGAATTCATGTTATATCTAGGTTTAAATGTGAATGTATTATCAAAGAAATCTAGGTAAATCATGGAAAATATAATTTTGTTATAATTTCCCTTATAGTTGCAATTGGCAAACCAATCACCAATATTCCTTATCAAAACATTGGAGTAGATTGGGGTTGACCTTGATGGTGTGAAGATATATATAAATTTTGAATTCATCGAGATAATGGATGACAAGTATCCATACCATACATTACTAGGAATCTGCTACCCTAAATTTGAAGCAAAGGTGGATGTCATTTGAGAAACAAATCCTTAGAGTCATTCAACCATTGGAACCTACACTAGGTGAGCACTTTGTGGAACTAGTTGAGTAAGTTTTGGATAAGAATTCCTTACATTATTTGTATAACATTACCATAGGACATCAACAGGATTACATTAATCCTATAGTGGATGAGGAGATAAGTGGTTTAGTGTATTCTCATAAACAGATTCAGAAGAAACTTTAAATTAGTGGAAAAATGGAAAATATGAATAGTGTACCTAAAGGTGCACACTACTACAAGTGTGTGGGTGGATTGGCATGGAGATAAATGACCCACTTAATTTTGAAAACATGATAGACATGTGGGATTTTTTTTCTCAGGTGGAAATTGATATTATACCTTCATTGAGAATTGCAGTGTTGTACCTTCCTTTGGTAGATACCTCAATATGATGGTGGGAACTACATAAGATAGTGTTGTAATGATGGGAAGTAATGGTAGAGGAACTGCAGAATCACTTGCTATCAAACCTCAAGGTCTCTCCAATAGTCAACAAGTCCAACCCTACCAATATGCCTTTGTGGTTCGATGGAAATTCTAAGATGCGTAGACATTTGGATCATTGTGAAATCCATTGGATGGCGCATGATATTAAACATCTATGGGTGCATAAATTTATTCACACCTTAGAGTCATTGTAGGGGAAATAGTGTCTACAGGAAGATATGTGGTAGTATACATGACATTGTTTGAAACTAGAATAAAGGTTCTACATTATTTCCAACATTGTGGGTAAAAAACACCATATGTTGGGGTGATTTAGTGCATTCAATTTTTCGAGTAGATGGAGAACTCACAGTACATAAATATAGGTTCCATAAAGGGATTCATTACATAGAAAGAACATACAGAATTTATCCCTACAAATGCAACGGTAGAAGTTGGTGTCCACCCTGTAGATGCATAACTACGAAACCTATAGTTTTAGGAATAAAAGGTTAGTGTATTGTACAATATATAGGTAATACTAGTAGCTCAATATACTACCATGAGACATTATAAACAAAAAAGGTAAATTTTGGGACTGAGGATGAGCCAAATCTTATAGTGATAGGGGACTATTGGGATGATATTATAGTTGTATAGATTGTAGGTCTTCTTTGGGAATATGTGGATCTTTTCTCATGGATATTTATTGAAATGAAATGTGTTATAGGTTAATTAGGGGAAATAAAATTGAACTTAATTCTGATGCAAGGCCAATAAATAAAATATAATACAAGAAGAACCCACACTAAAAATAATAGGTCAAGAATGAAATAGATAATATGCTAGACAAGGGATTGATCTTCTCAGTGGATGAGCCCAATTGGATTGGTTTGATCTTGATACAAGGAAAAAAAATAGGTGAAATCTACATGTTCAAGTGGATTTCTACAAACTCAATGAATCTTATGTCCATGAACTCTCCCCAACCCTATTTAATGATAAAATATTGGATAAGATCATATGAAATGAAATGTACTCATTCACAGATGGTTTCTCTATTATCGTTGAATCTACATCATGGATGAATACAAGAAGAAAACTACATTTTCTACTGAATAGGGGTCATATGCTTATAATGTGATGCCCTTTGTCTTGAAGAATGCTTCAATGGTTTTTTTTAGGGTGGAAATTGCATCTTTCTAGCAATGTGTTCACAAGTTCATTGAAGCATAATTGGATGAATAGATAGCACACACCTTACTCAAGGACCATGTCATGATTCTCCAACTCATGTTAGACAAGTTTTGGTAGATTTGGTTGTCACTAAACATCAAAAATTGCATATTTTGTATGTTGTCCAATTACTAGGACATTTAGTGTGTTTGGAGGGGTTGTTAGTGGATTTGGCCAAGATAGTTATGGTTGTCAACCTATCAGTGCCTAATATATTGTCAATGATGTGGTCTACCTTGAGGCATAGTGGGTATTAATGATGGTTCATTAGGGCCTAGGTATAGCTAAAAATGTTGATGGAGAGTTGATGTGAAAAGGACATTAGTTACCAATTTAACAAGATTTGTGATCTCAAAACGAGAAATCTATCCCCTAACTACCCATATTTTTGGGTCAATAAAACCAAATCAACATAGAATCGAAAAGTTGTGCTCCCAAAAATCACCCAATTTTTTTGAGGTTAGAATTACAACCTTTTTCCACCATGGCATTAAGTATTTGTAAAGTTGAAAAAAAACATCAAAATCAACCCTTAAATCAAAAAGTGGTTCTCCTAGTATCACCATCTTTTTGGGTGGGTTAAAGTTACAACTTGTTTGAAATCATTGCCTTGACAACCCATACTATCCTGAATAGAAAATTTAAAATCAACCCCAAGAAAAAATGGTTCTAGATGTAGCACCTCCTTTTTTATATATTAACATTACAACTTGTTTGAAACTACGGTCTTGACAACTAGCACCATTGTGAACCAAAACCTAAAAATCAAATATTGAATCAAAACATGATTATATTACCATGTTTTTTTCATATATATATA